>JAQJVL010001646.1:142500-160259 GCA_035578905.1 Stictocephala bisonia | reverse complement strand
GTATGGGAACTTTAATAACAAATGAAAACGGCAATAAACAGGAAGCTTTTGAAATGACATTTCGTCATTATATGTAATTTTTTAAGTGATATATCTTGTTAAATAACAATATTTACGACAATTAATTATTGTATATTTTCTCTCCTTGAGTTTTGAAAACATATCCATCGTATTTTCCACAATATATATTTCTTCAAACATAAATTATGTTTCGATAGTCTCCTCCACTGTGTTGTATAACATCTGAAACATTATCGAACTTGTTGGTCATGTACCAACAATTATGGAATATTATTTTATTGTTATAAAGAAATATTAAAACTCATTACCATTACTAATTAAATTTGTATAACAATAACTTTGAAATGTTATTTCAATATGAATGTGAACTTACGCACGTGAGTAGCGACCATGCCTACACTCAAAATAAGAAGTTTCGGAAAATCCCTCCGAAAGAAAAACAATAACATCAAACTTACTTTTAAAAATCTCCAGCACCATATTGAGGCTCTGCCTCTTGATCCTGGTCTTCTTTTTTCCTTTTTACTTGTCTTTTCATTACTCTGGCTTCTTTGGTGACTTCTTTGGAAGCTTTATCAGCTTTTTTTAGCCGGATGATATCAATTTTACGCAGTCCTTTGTAAGTGTTTTTTCCTGCTTCTACCCCCATTTTCTCAAAAACTTGTAATTTGGCAATTGCACCATCATTAAATTATATAACTGCATCTAATACTCCACATTTCAGTGTATTGTAGCCTACAAACACCCTTTTTGGGATTCTTGACCATATTACATGATTTAGACTTTCGTTAGGATATTGTGTCCTTCCATGAAGACATTTTTGTAACAGTTCATCTTTAGATAGGTCTCTAAATATTTGTTTTATGTGGAGCATTACTGCTACTGGCAGTGAGCTTTTATGTACATAATCTTCCCCAGCTGCTTTTGCCTTTTGGTATTTACACCAAGAATCAATTCCCTTTGGGCAAAGTTCGTGTTGGGTGTTTTCGTCACTTGAAATCTTGTGAAAGTAGAGTGCCCATATAGCTATTTTCATTCCTTTTAGATTATCCACATTCCTCCTAATGGCTAAACCATAGTAGGTTTATAAAAGATCAATTTGAGCATCAGTTAGCCTACCTTTTCCTGATAAGCCTTTTCCATCTTCTAGTACAATGCCTTTAGATTTAGCCTTGAGACGACGAAGTCTAGAACCCATCCGTTTCTGAATGTGGCATTAGGTCTCAGATCAGTTGTATTATTATTATAGGTTATTATTTTCCAACAACAACACAGATATTCTGAATAAAAAAAAAGTACGTAGAGTATAACATATGTGATTTATAACAATGCTACAGTATACTATAACAAAACACTGTGTAGAATCGCTCTGTTCTACCTCAGTCAAATTCAATGTAAGTGACTTTCATGTACAGTAGAACTTCGCTTAACCGACGAATACGGGCCGTGATAACGTCGGATAAGTGAAAATGTCGGATAATAGGGAATTGAAACAAAAACTCTATTAGAACGTTTGATATTGGAACGTTTGTTTTTAGTTGTGCAATATGGTCTTACTTCTTCAATGTGTACACCCTTACGGGTATGAGAAGCCCTCAAACTACGTTTTTGAGCCATAAAAATAACATGGAGGGAGATTTAAATGAATCGAAAACTAACAGCTGTTCAAATGTAAATAAAAATGTCCAAAAAGTTTTAACAGCTTTTAAAAGCTTTTAGAATGTAAACATCGGTGTTTGTAATATTGGGGAGGTTAGATCTTTCATATTGATAAACCAGGGAAGGTTGTAAGCTTGGTTTATTCACATTAGATTGTAGACCTCTGTTCCACTGAACTTGAAGGTCTCAATGGTAATCTAATGCAGTAATTTTATTTATTTAATTAATCTTTAGGTGTTGAACAAAAATAAGAGAAATGAACAGTAATATCATTCGATGTTTATACTAATAAATAGGGAGCAACGCAAGTAATGAGTGAGAAACACAATAAATAAATTTAATATTGTGATTTTACGTTTTACAGTAAACCTATTTACTTACTGTAGGTTTACTACCTACAGTAGTCAAAATTAGAGTGACGGGGTTGGCACGCGAAGCATGCAGGGATGTTCCGTAGTTATAGTTATTGCATGCTAAATTTAAAGGCATTTAATAGACGTGTATAGTTATGTAATATAATTTTATATAGCAACATTTAATAAAGTAAATATTGAAAAGTGAAATACAACAAACAATATCCAGTTTAAATCTCAAGTTAAATGGATGTGATGAAAAAGTTCCTTTATGTATTGTTAAAATTCAATGTATAATACCTAATATTTTTATAATCAAAACAAATTTATTTGTTACGTATTTCGGCTCCATTTAGTACCAGAACAATAGTAACAACTATTTTAAACGTTCCCAATTCTTGTTTACTTAGAGTTTCGGCAAACCTACTGTGAAGTGTTTGAAAGACGATTAATTATTCTCAAATTATGATTGGACAAATTCTGTAATTCTCCCCCCATCATTTAATACGACGTATAGTTCCAAGATGTTGAGACAACATACTTTACAGTATTCATAATTTTTTTTATAAATCTTACCAACCTAATTTAGTGCGTATCAAAGATTTTATTTGTTTCTTTAGCAGATCTTGTTTTTACAAAAAAGTCTTAGCCTAATGTAGATAAGGGTTTTAAAATGCTAAAAATACATAACTGTTTGTCTAATAACAAATATTTGTACCAAATTTCCTAATTTCAAAATTACGACGTAGAATGTTTTGAAAACTATACTACAAGCGGGACTTATTATGGAAAAATTAAAAGGTTTGTAAAATGTCGAGTAATTGTAAAAAACATTCGAGTTGTCCTAAAACAAGTCATAACAGAGAGTAAGAGTTTTTTTATAAATACCCACTAGTGTATATGGTTCATGCAAAATACGTTTGTTTTGTTTATTTATTGCAATTTTTACCTTATATATTTCTGGCATACAATCTATTCTTTTTTTTTTTTATTTTTAGCTATCACACCAAGACAATTAAATCTTAAATAATCACAAATTTTAAGTAAATACACTCTCTTAAAGATAAATGATTAGTTTGTTTGGAATAATAATAATTTTTAATTACAATTATTTATTTTTATTCTCTGATTCCTAGTAATGTAAACAGAAATGTGTTTTAAATCAGGTGAAAATATTTCTTTTCATATTTCTCTTACTATCTAATACTTCACCATCATTTTATGGAGCCACTGGGATACATTATCAAGGATTAGTCAATTAAAATTGTAGCAAATAATAATCATTTAATAAGATTTGTCAAATTATTCAGACAATCCCATTGCCCTTTCTAAATTGTAGTACGCCAACCCTAGGGCCCAGGTTACGTGATGTCCATTCAATTTTTCGTTTATCTACAACAAAACAGATTTGCATGTTAGGTAAATATGTTTGCTAATTTTGAAAACCTCTAAATACTGTTAAATCTATCCTTGAAATTTTTCGTGTATAATTGTGTTGAAATTCAATTAATTTATAATTGAAAATTATATTAAATTTAAATTTACATGAAAACATGAACGTGTAATCATTCATTTGTGGTACTTTTTGTTAGTTCATAAAATAAAGCTTAAAATACCATAAAATATATAAATTACATCAATTAATCTAACAAATCTAACTACTGAGTAAAAACATAAAACTAATTACTGTTTATTTATTGAATGGCCCGACTTGACTTCAGATCTCTCTTACAGCAAATGCTGGAACTACGATGAGTTTGGGAGTATTACAACCACCGGTGTGACGATGTGAGCCAGTCGCTACCTTTACGTCTTGCATTTTTGCCAAGTTTCAGTTCTTTAAAAGCACCTGTTATAACTTAACCTAGTTGTTTGATATGTGAATCTACATTATGATCGTGTACTTTTCCACATTCTGTTTCCCATTGTAAAAAGATTATTCTTATCGCGTTATTTTTTAAATTTTTACTATATTATTTTTTGAACAAATTAAAAATATTTGAGTGCAAGTCTGCCTCAAAAAGTGTCATATGAAAAACATTATCCTCGTTGCAATTCCGTACGTAAGAACTACTCTCAAATACCACTAAGCGCACTCATGTAGAATCGGGACATTTATTAAATACAATATAAGTACAAATACGTAAAAATAGCATTCCCAGACGTCACACAAACAGCTGAACAACAATTAACTACTAAATACAAATCATTAATAAGCAACATAAGCCAACAATTGTCAGATATCCAGTGACATTTGGAGGAGATCATTGTATAATTGTGGACTAAAGTTCTACAGAAGATAACCTCAACCAAAAAAATAAGTTGGGTGTTCATCTGTGAGTTAAGATATGATGAGCTAAACCCTGCTGAGTTAAGATAAACCCTGCTGTTTCACTCACTAGATTAGCCACCAGCCACGATGCAAGTTGTAACATGACAACCTTATAGCCACATTGTTGGCCCTGACATTACCTACCTCTAAGTGTTTTTTTGTCAAGTTTCAGTTATATATGTTATAACCTAACCTACTTATTTGATAATGCGAATTTATATTATGATCGTGTAATTTCCCACATTTTGTTTCCCATTGTAAAAAGATTATTCTTATCATGTTATTTTATACTTTTTACTATTTTATGTTTTTAAACAATTAATCTGGCAATCATCGTAATAAGACCCTAATTACTCTATAGAGAACAATACACGACTCTGTTTAAACAATTAATCTGGCAATCATCGTGATAAGACCCGAGTTATTCTATAGAGAACAATACACGACTATGTTTAAACAATTAATCTGGCAATCATCGTGATAAGACCCTAATTACTCTATAGAGAACAATACACGACTCCGTTTAAACAATTAATCTGGCAATCATCGTGATAAGACCCTAATTACGCTATAGAGAACAATACACGACTATGTTTAAACAATTAATCTGGCAATCATTGTGATAAGACCCTAAATACTCTATAATACACGACTCTTTGTTTAAACAATAATTCAGACAATCATCGTGATAAGACCCTAATTACTCTATAATACACTACTCTTTGTTCAAACAATTAATCTGGCAATCATCGTGATAAGACCCTAATTACTCTATAGAAAACAATACACGACTATGTTTAAACAATTAATCTGGCAATCATTGTGATAAGACCCTAATTACTCTATAATACACTACTCTTTGTTTAAACAATAATTCAGACAATCATCGTGATAAGACCCTAATTACTCTATAATACACTACTCTTTGTTCAAACAATTAATCTGGCAATCATCGTGATAAGACCCTAATTACTCTATAATACACGACTCTTTGTTTAAACAATTAATCTGGCAATCATCGGGATAAGACCCTAATTACTCTATAATACACGACTCTTTGTTTAAACAGTTAATCTGGCAATCATCGTGATAAGACCATAATTACTCTTAGACTTAGAAACACAATACTAAGATGTTGGGAAAAGATTTTGTTCCGGAGTCCTTAACAACACCAAAGTCAGACACTGCATTCTGGAGCCATTGATGTGGTTCGGAAATTATGATTAATTATCATCTTCATCTTGGTTTGAAAGTAAAAAACAATATCTTCCCTAGATTCAGGATAATATTATTATCATCAGCCCATTCGACAGAAAATTCAACAGCTGGCTCCAAGTCTAAGTGGTCTTCGTTTTCAATAATAGGCTGTGAAACTTTAATAACACCAGCAAACGTTGCAATTCTACACAGAAAATAAATACTGTAAAATACAAAGAGTGAACTGTTTGTGGATCATTGAACTTGCAAATAGATTTTAGGATAGGTTTGAAGTTTTAGAGAAAAGATGGCTCTTAATTATTCAAAGTTAAAACTAATTAGGCTTCAAAATTCAAATTCAAAACAAATGGAGATTCACCTGTTAATAATTCCAATTAAAAAGAGAGACAAGCAGAGGCATAATGATTTCAACAAGTTTGACGATAAATTACGGCATTACGCAATTCCACATGCTTTATAACGCTTCACGTTCTGGAATATTGATAGGTCGTTATTTACTGTGGTTCTAGAATCCAAAGATTAATAGATTCAACACCCTTTCACCAAAAAAATTTGATGTTTGATGGCCTCAGCTCTCCGACAGTTTGAGACTCCAACATTAAGATTAATTAAAAAATGCTAAGTATTCACTAAATACTGAACCAAGTTCACTTGGGTTCTCAATACCTTATTTATCAACAGTAGCAGCTGGAGAATAATAAATAAAGAATATTGATGACGACTTTTTAAATTGTAATATGATAAATAAAAAATATGCTACATAAAATGTAATTACAAATGACATACCAACAGGAAAAAAACATTGACTCATCTAAAGTCCCTGTCCTTAAAAGGATTAAAGGTAGATGTATGACCATGAACAACAAAGGCATAACTAAATAGCGAAATTGCAACTATACTGAAACAAAAATTACCAAAACATCAGGTGACATTTTGAGAAAAAGAATCAGCATTTTGGGAGTAAGCCCACAAGGACACATTCCTTTATACAAATAAAATAGAAAAGTATTATACAAGCAAAAACTAATCAGCTAATGCGCATAACTACAGAACAAACCAACTGCATAAGCTATATATGCTTATATATTCATTTACTTTATTGAAATAAATGTCTATGATTTTCAAACTACTCCAAGAACCTTTCACATGCTTCAGTTTGAGATTCCGTGCAATCAAATGGAAAATATTTATGATATCTAATATTTTGGGTGTAGTGCGCAAAGCCAAGGGCCCAGTTGATGCGGTGACCATTCAACTCTCCGTTAACCTATTGCAAGACATAAGAAGGATTTCAAAACATAAACAGGTGATATATTCAGGAACTAGCTGGCGTGATGACTGTCCATCCTTCCACAAACCTACAGCATGACAACAGAGCTTTAAAAAACAAAGATTGGATTGTCATAAACAGGTGATATATTCAGGAACTAGCTGGCGTGATGACTGTCCATCCTTCCACAAACCTACAGCATGACAACAGAGCTTTCAAAATACAAAGATTGGATTGTCATAAACAGGTGATATATTCAGGCACTAGCTGGCGTGATGACTGTCCATCCTTCCACAAACCTACAGCATGACAACAGAGCTTTCAAAATACAAAGATTGGATTGTCATAAACAGGTGATATATTCAGGCACTAGCTGGCGTGATGACTGTCCATCCTTCCACAAACCTATAGCATGACAACAGAGCTTTCAAAATACAAAGATTGGATTGTCATAAACAGGTGATATATTCAGGAACTAGCTGGCGTGATGACTGTCCATCCTTCCACAAACCTACAGCATGACAACAGAGCTTTCAAAATACAAAGATTGGATTGTCATAAACAGGTGATATATTCAGGCACTAGCTGGCGTGATGACTGTCCATCCTTCCACAAACCTACAGCATGACAACAGAGCTTTCAAAATACAAAGATTGGATTGTCATAAACAGGTGATATATTCAGGCACTAGCTGGCGTGATGACTGTCCATCCTTCCACAAACCTACAGCATGACAACAGAGCTTTCAAAATACAAAGATTGGATTGTCATAAACAGGTGATATATTTAGGAACTAGCTGGCGTGATGACTGACCATCCTTTCATCAACCTACAACATGACAACAGAGCTTTCAAAATACAAAGATTGGATTGTCATAAACAGGTGATATATTCAGGAACTAGCTGGCGTGATGACTGTCCATCCTTCCACAAACCTACAGCATGACAACAGAGCTTTCAAAATACAAAGATTGGATTGTCATAAACAGGTGATATATTCAGGCACTAGCTGGCGTGATGACTGTCCATCCTTCCACAAACCTACAGCATGACAACAAAGCTTTCAAAATACAAAGATTGGATTGTCATAAACAGGTGATATATTCAGGCACTAGCTGGCGTGATGACTGTCCATCCTTCCACAAACCTACAACATGACAACAGAGCTTTCAAAATACAAAGATTGGATTGTCATAAACAGGTGATATATTCAGGCACTAGCTGGGGTGATGACTGTCCATCCTTCCACAAACCTACAGCATGACAACAGAGCTTTCAAAATACAAAGATTGGATTGTCATAAACAGGTGATATATTCAGGCACTAGCTGGCGTGATGACTGTCCATCCTTCCACAAACCTACAGCATGACAACAGAGCTTTCAAAATACAAAGATTTGATTGTCATAAACAGGTGATATAATCAGGCACTAGCTGGCGTGATGACTGTCCATCCTTCCACAAACCTACAGCATGACAACAGAGCTTTCAAAATACAAAGATTGGATTGTCATAAACAGGTGATATATTCAGGCACTAGCTGGCGTGATGACTGTCCATCCTTCCACAAACCTACAGCATGACAACAGAGCTTTCAAAATACAAAGATTGGATTGTCATAAACAGGTGATATATTGAGGAACTAGCTGGCGTGATGACTGTCCATCCTTCCACAAACCTACAGCATGACAACAGAGCTTTCAAAATACAAAGATTGGATTGTCATAAACAGGTGATATATTCAGGCACTAGCTGCCATAGTCACTGACCATCCTTCCATCAATAAACAGCATGACAACAGAGCTTTAAAAAACAAACATTGGATTGTCATAAACAGGCGATATATTCAGGAAGAAGCAGGCGTGATGGCTGTCCATCCTTCCACAAACCTACAGCATGACAATAGAGCTTTCAAAATACAAAGATTGGATTGTCATAAAGAGGTGATATATTGAGGAACTAGCTGGCGTGATGACTGTCCATCCTTCCACAAACCTACAGCATGACAACAGAGCTTTCAAAATACAAAGATTGGATTGTCATAAACAGGTGATATATTCAGGAACTAGCTGGCGTGATGACTATCCATCCTTCCACAAACCTACAGCATGACAACAGAGCTTTCAAAATACAAGGATTGGATTGTCATAAACAGGTGATATATTCAGGAACTAGCTGGCGTGATGACTATCCATCCTTCCACAAACCTACAGCATGACAACAGAGCTTTCAAAATACAAAGATTGGATTGTCATAAACAGGTGATATATTCAGGAACTAGCTGGCGTGATGACTGACCATCCTTCCACAAACCTACAGTATGACAACAGAGATTTCAAAATACAAAGATTGGATTGTCATAAACAGGTGATATATTCAGGAACTAGCTGGCGTAATGACTGTCCATCCTTCCACAAACCTACAGCATGACAACAGAGCTTTCAAAATACAAAGATTGGATTTTCATAAACAGGTGATATATTCAGGAACTAGCTGGCGTGATGACTATCCATCCTTCCACAAACCTACAACATGACAACAGAGCTTTCAAAATACAAAGATTGGATTTTCATAAACAGGTGATATATTCAGGAACTAGCTGGCGTGATGACTGACCATCCTTCCACAAACCTACAGCATGACAACAGAGCTTTCAAAATACAAAGATTGGATTTTCATCAACAGGTGATATATTCAGGAACTAGCTGGCGTGATGACTGACCATCCTTCCACAAACCTACAGCATGACAATAGAGCTTTCAAAATACAAAGATTGGATTGTCATAAACAGGTGATATATTCAGGAACTAGCTGGCGTAATGACTATCCATCCTTCCACAAACCTACAGCATGACAACAGAGCTTTCAAAATACAAAGATTGGATTGTCATAAACAGGTGATATATTCAGGAACTAGCTGGCGTGATGACTATCCATCCTTACACAAACCTTCAGCATGACAACAGAGCTTTCAAAATACAAAGATTGGATTGTCATAAACAGGTGATATATTCAGGAACTAGCTGGCGTGATGACTATCCATCCTTCCACAAACCTACAGCATGACAACAGAGCTTTCAAAATACAAAGATTGGATTGTCCTAAACAGGTGATATATTCAGGAACTAGCTGGCGTGATGACTATCCATCCTTCCACAAACCTACAGCATGACAACAGAGCTTTCAAAATACAAAGATTGGATTGTCATAAACAAGTGATATATTCAGGAACTAGCTGGCGTGATGACTGACCATCCTTCCACAAACCTACAGCATGACCTTCTTTCAAAATATAAAAATTGGATTGTCATAAAGAGGTGATATATTGAGGAACTAGCTGGCGTGATGACTATCCATCCTTCCACAAACCTACAGCATGACAACAGAGCTTTAAAAAACAAAGATTGGATTGTCATAAACAGGTGATATATTCAGGAAGTAGCAGGCGTGATGGCTGTCCATCCTTCCATCAACCTAGAACATGACAACAGAACTTTAAAATTACAAAGAATAGATTATCATAAACAGGTGATATATTCAGGAAATAACTGACTTGATGTCTCTCAGCCTCTCCATCAACCTGCAACATGTCGTATGAAATCTGTCGCCACATCCACTTTTGACTATCTGTAACATGAGACATATTCTGGGAAATAACTCAATTAATGTCTTTCAACCTTTCCATCAATCTGCAGCATCAGATAGTATATATGTCAAGACATTACTTTGGACTGTATGTAATAGGTGACATATTCTGGAAATAACTAAATTGATGTCTTTCAACCGCTCCACCAACCTGCAGTATAACATAGGATATATGTCAAGACATACAAATTTGACTATCTATAACAGGTGATATATTCAGGAACTAACTAACTTGATGTCTTTCAGCCTCTCCACCAACCTGCAGAATGACATAGGATATATGTCAAGACATACGCTTTTGACTATCTGTAACAGGTGAGATATTCAGGAATTAACTGACTTGATGTCTTTCAGCTTCTCCATCAACCTGCAGCACGACATAGGATATATATATTAAGACACACATTTTGAACTGTCAGTAACATATTGTACATTTAGGAACCAGCTGACATCATACTTGTTCACCTCTTCATCAACCTGCAGCATGACATATGATATATTTCAGGACATACTGTTTGGACTGTCAGTAACATATTATTTAGGAACCAGCTGACATCATGATTGTTTACCTCTAGCTTGGCTTGAGAACTCATTCTAAATATAGTTTGGACTGTCATTATCAAGTGACATATTCAGGAACTAAATGACTTTACGACTGTTTACCTCTATGTCAATCTGTATATTGACATAGGAAAGATGTCACAACATCTATATTGACAACATACTATATAATCTAGTATGGACCGTCACTGACAGTAATAAATTCAGTAACTAGCTGATTAGAAGTCGTCATTTTCATTATTTGAGTGGCATGAAGTCCAAAATATGACAATTTCTTGTCGATTTCATATAGCCTAGTTACAATGGGGCCATTTCAATCACACGCGAACCTTAAGCATCCATATACAGGTATAGAAACAATTGTCAGTCCAGAATAATGGCTAGGGTGAGATTGAAAGCAGGCCTCTAATGTGTAGTAGGCAGCCTTAACGAGCTGGTCAACTAGATGGCCCTTTATGATCAATATAAAAAAAACTGTATTTGTCCCTGGGCTTAACAAAAAGATGTATCAGTACTCACAGTTTAGTAGAACACAGAGAAAAAGGTTAACAAAATAGTAATAATTATATTACATAGAAATTACAAAAGTAATATACCAAGATCAGAATTTCCAATGTGCATTACATAGACTAACTCTAGTTATGTCTTCTTTTTTGCTTTGACATTAGATTAAATATTTAAATAATTAGTAAAAAATTCAATCAGATTGGTCTGAACATTTCCCTCTACAATGTTTGTAAAAATCATACCAATTAGCCATATGTGTGTTATATCAATACTTTACACTAAAATAAACAAATTCCTGGTTTTTTTTCCATAAAATATAAAGAAATGCTCAGTATTTTTATATTTGTGTCTTCTTAAATAGTGTTCAAGTATTGCACAGTTAATGATAACTCGTGTTACATGTAACTACAAGAATACGTACGAAGATCTCCTTGGATGGCTGAAGCTTGTAGCCTTCAGTTAGAAGTGTGTAGATGTAGATCAGATGTAGACATAAAAAGGGATCTTTTTGGGGCTCTTTTCTTCGGCAAACTGAATGGAAAATAAATAAGTTACACATTTATCTTTATACATTTTGTTTGTTTATCAATATGTTAATTAAACTTTTTAGAATATTTAAAACACATCTACCATTTTAAATATAAAAGGCAAACAAGGTTTAGTATAAACAATTTAATTTTTATGAACATAAAATTATATTACAATCTAGACAGAAAATGCCATATTAGTCCGTAACTCTATATTCTCGCGGATTTACTGTATTTTTTTAGTGTATACTACAATAATCGTTTATCGTTAATACAAAAAAGTTATTAATGTATGGTAGGCCTATTAGATTATTTAGTTATTATTTAAGTAAAATAATTATTTTTTTTATAATTTATTGAATTTAAATTGAATATTTGGCTAAGTACTAGAATTCTTCCCAGTTATTATTATTATTTTATAGTTATTGAAAAGGAAGAAATGATTCTAGTTTATTTTCGTTTCAACTATGTTCCAATTGAATTACGAGTACAAAATTATCAGACCTTATTTAAAATATTCTCAGATTTTATAGAGTATATTTTTGAAACTCTATTTTACTGTTTTTAATCAGCTGTTTATCTATGCTACAGGATTACAGTAATATTTTGATTGTGCTAGATCTAAAAAATAAGGTTTTACATTTTATTATGCCTTAATATGAACACTCAAAACTATGGGTGTGGTGTTTCTGATCCATTTGAAACAATCAAACGCCCTAAAATCTGTAATGCCTGTACAACGTTTCATAAAATAGACTTTCCCATGGAAAGCAGACGAAGACAATGTTAATGACAGATGGATAAACAGATGGATAGGAACCAAAATAATGCTCATTTCGCAATACTTGGTTTAGTAAACGTGTAAATATGACAAACTGACGCCATCTTAGAATTAGGTGCATAGATAATGTACTTTAATTTCTATTGTATTAATATTGGTAAATTTATATAAATGGTGGAAAAAATATGGAAATGCTTTATAAAAACGTTATTTTTTCCAAAGATAATTTGATAGGCCTAATTTAATTTTTTTTATAATTGTATTCCATAAAGTATAACTTTTTGTTTAGAATAATTTACTTATAGCTTTTTAATTAACATAATACGTGTTGGTACATATAAAGTACAAATAAATGTCACATAACACAAATGTATTACAATATAAGCACAAAATGCACAAATATATTACAATGCAAGAACAAAATGCACAAATATTATGGTGATCGATTTCGGTGATCCACGCTCACCTTTCTCAGACCACAGGGATTCACAAAATAATGGAAAATGGTGTTCAACAACTCAATTTATAGGCCTATGATCACGTGACCCCATTGGCTGGAATCGTCAAAATGGTGGCTGTTGTGATATTATTGGTTAATTCCTATTGTCTGTTACTTCTGTTCTATTTAGTTGCTGAAAATACATTATTAAAAACTATTTCAGAATAAAAATTAACCTGTTCATTCATTAATTTATCACGATCTTTTTTTTCTTTAAAAATAAATGACTCTTCCCAAGCATTCATATAACAACCTTTCTTACAAACTTTTAGAATATCTACATTTTCATCTATATTATTCAAACTGTGGCTACAATTCAGAAGGTGTTTACCTAAATTAGATATTTCAGGTTTCTTGTTTTTAAAAGTGGAAACGTGGTTTTTATATCTTTTGCTAAAATTTACAGTCTGACCTATGTAAAATATATTACAATCATTACATTTAATCCTATATATTCCTGAATTATTGAATTTATCTTCACTTTCAATATTCGGGTGTAAAATTTTGGACATAGTATTACAAGTCTTAAAAGCTACTGATAAAATTAATTTCTTAAATTTATTAACAACTCTTTGTGTAAATGGTCCATTGTAATGGATGGATACATACTTCTTTTGCTCTTTATCGGATTTTTCTTTTTTAAGTGTTGTACGTCTATCGTCTCGAATCTCATTTTCTATTTTCTTTTTTATTCTACTTCCAATTTCATCAATCATTGATACCTTGTATAGTAATAATTTACTAGAAACCGTTAATCAGCGGAGAAATAATACTTTTTAAATTAGTTACTTTGAAATTCAAATGACCGACACTCTGGAAAGGATAAACCTTTCATGACAATTAATTTCTCTTGAATAGGCCTTTCATTTGATACCAAACTCGACCTAAGTTTACGTTGAAGATTTTCGTTCAACTCCTAGTGGGCCATCCCCCTGAAAAGATTAAATGTCAATAACGACGTCAAAAATGATGTTCTTTGTAACTATGATGATGTAAAAGATTTCACTTTTACAAGTGAAGTCAGTCAAAAGTTGTGAAAGCGTTTCAATATTTTTTTCCACCTTGTCCACTTAATAAATTTTTCATTTTCTTCTGCTACTTTCCCAGATGCACTCAAACTTGCAATGGTAAGACCTATATTAAAAGCAGGAGATAAAACAGACAGTACGAACTACAGACCTATTTCAAATTTAACGGTTATATCTAAGGTTTTTGAGAAAGTTGTGTTAAGCCACCTATGCAGTTTCCTGGACCAAAACAATATTATTTTTGAAAATCAGCACGGGTTTGTCAAGAATAAATCTACATCCAGTGCAATGTTTGCCTTTATCAACAATATAGTTAGTGACTTGGATAGAGGAAAATATTCTGTGGGTCTGTTCTTTGACTTGAGTAGGGCTTTCGACACTATAAACCATGAACTGCTGCTTGGGAAACTGGAGGAGATAGGGATACGAGGCCTGGCCCTTGATTGGTTTAAATCTTACCTTGGTGGAAGGAGACAGTCTGTTCTGATCCCTTTGGCTGATGAGAAAGGGTATCTGCGACACTATATTTCGCCTGAGCTTCATGCACTGAATGGGGTGCCCCAGGGGATCCATCCTTGGTCCTACTCTCTTTATTATATTTATAAACAACCTTCCAACAAGTACTCAATTTTCTAAGCCTTGTCTGTATGCTGATGACAAGTCCCTGTCGTTGTCTGGTTCTACGGTGGAAAGTCTTGAAGAGCAAATATTCATTGAATCGAATAGTTTACTTCAGTGGTTTGACAATAATCTTCTTTTCCTAAATACACTGAAAACTCAATTTCTAAACTTCCAAATTACAGATAGGTCATCCTCAACATCCAGTTTTTTGTTAGATGATACTCCAATTTACTCCACTCTAAAAAGTTCCTTGGATAATAAGGTGAATTTTCATTTACATATTAACCATGTTATGAATAAAATTAGTTCCGGAATATTCGCCCTTCGCACTTTGGCCAAATCATCAAATACAAATGTTCTTCTAACATCCTATTATGGACTGATTTTCCCCCATCTTGTTTATGCATTGCCTATCTGGGGTTGTGAGAGTCAAAGAACCCTTTACATTTTTCGTCTTCAAAAGAAGGCGTTAAGGGTAATATTTTCTATTAAGAGACTTCAATCCTGTAGAGAAATATTTAAATCTTGCAACATTCTGACGTTTCCATCTCTTTACATCTATGAAAGCCTACCATTTCTTAAACAAAATCTTTCAAAGTTCAGTAGTTCTCAAACACATAAATACGACCTCCGTCCTTCGCCCAACCTTCAAATACCAGCACATCGCACCGCTTTCTTCAGAAAACATCTCTTCTTTAATGCAATAGCAATTTTCAATAAACTCCCAAAAACCATTCAAACCGAGTCAAACCACTTGAGCTTTAAAAACAAACTAAAATCCTTTTTGATTAATAAGTGTTTTTACAGCGTCTGGGAGTTCATGACTGACGGTGCTCAAGATTTTTGAAACACATAACAAGAGTTTACATTTGAATTAAGTATTCATGATCATTTTCGAGTTATATATTATTATTATTATTATGTTGTTATTGTGTATATTTTAATAGTGAAAAGTGATATAATTATAGCACAAATGTTGACAAGACTAATGCATGTAACATGTTGATTTTGGTCAAATAAAAGAGTTATTGAGTTATTGTATATTGGTTTAGTGTTATTTAATGTGCATTTAAACAAACTCATTAAATAAGAATACAGCTGACTTTATCCTTAATTTGAATGGTAATTTACCATGAGGAAATAATGTTTAAGGAGTTTTAAACATTCAATACTAACATTAAATTAGTAAATTTATCGTCCCAAATTGTTAATTTTTTTAATTAAAATATGTTAGTTACTGATCATGTTTGTATTATACATTTAGCCATATTAACTGCTTAAGATTTCCAATATTCGTACTTTAAAATGTTAATAAACAATACAGCAATAGGTTTGGTAGTTAAATGGCTTTAATTACTTGGATCGTTTACACTTACCCTCATTGGATGTATCTTGTATTTGGCTCACGGCTATTCTTCCACCTGATTTAGCATCTAGAAAAAAACAAAGAATACTAAATACAAATACTAAGAAAAAATCTGAATACATTTAATGAATTATCACTATTCTCAACAGCTTAGTATTTAGCAGCATATGAATTTATCAAGACTTGATAGTGTCATTTATCAGAGTCTTAAATCAGCTGATCAGTACAACAATAAAGTTTATGAAAATATCTGATTTAAGACTCTCAAAAAATACTTTATTGCTAGGGGACACCCCTGCACACTTCACGTGCCAACCCCGTCACTCGCTGCACTTGGCTGTGCATGTTTACTACAAATAAAAGTAGATTAACAGTATAACGTAAAATCACAATATTAAACTTATTTACAGTATGACAACTCACACTACTTGCGTTTCTATCTACTAATGAATATAAATACCCAGTGGTATTTATTACTCAGCCTATTCCAAACGTGTTCATTACATCCTTCCCTAGTTTATCATTACGAAATATCTAACCTCCTCACAGTTAAAAACACCACTGTTTACATTGCAACAACTGTTAAAACTTTTTTGGAATCAATATTTACATTCGAACATATGTTCTGTTCATTTAGATATCTCCTCATGTTATACTTATGGTCAAAAAACGTACTTTGAGGGCTTCTCATGCCCTTCAGGGTGGAAATATTGAAGAATTAAGACCTTATTGCACAATTATTGTGTGTGTGTGTGTGTGTGTGTGTGTGTGTGTGTGTGTGTGTGTGTGTGTGTGTGTGTGTGTGTGTGTGTGTGTGTGTGTGTGTGTGTGTGTGTGTGTGTGTGTGTGTGTGTGTGTGTGTGTGTGTGTGTGTGTGTGTGTGTGTGTGTGTGTGTGTGTGTGTGTGTGTGTGTGTGTGTGTGTGTGTGTGTGTGTGTGTGTGTGTGTGTGTGTGTGTGTGTGTGTGTGTGTGTGTGTGTGTGTGTTTGAAGTTTATGCGATGCCAAACCATCCAACCGATCGCCATGAAACTTTAGGATGTTGTCCTGTATACTCCCGAGATGGTTTCTGTGAAGTTTGATGCAGATCCGTCCACAGGGCCCCGCCCCACGCGCTCCTAAAGATCCCATGTTATTCAAATGGAGAATCTGAATTGTTTACAAAAAACATATGACTGTCTGGTTTAATGTAGTTTCACATGCCATAAGCAGATTGAAGTCCTCACAGCAACAGTACTGTATATGTTTTGATTTATTGTAGTTCTAAATTTCACCTTGAGAGTGTAGCACACACTACAAAAAAACCTTTATATTTATACACCAAATAAGAAGACCAAAAATATTGTGTACCCTCTTGCACTCATTTAATAAAT
>JAQJVL010001646.1:0-137500 GCA_035578905.1 Stictocephala bisonia | reverse complement strand
ACCTCACTTCCTATCCACGTTCCTATCCAGAACCCATCAGTCCCCCTACATAACGAAACTAGAACACCTAGCCTCACTTTCTTTCCTCAAAAATTCCTTATTTTGTACTATAGCGACACTCAAGGACTAATTCACTACCTTTTGAGATAACTCTGCACACACGATTCCTTAGGACACACTCTACACCCACCACTCATCCTACAGACAAACTCCTAGAGAACTTCCCATCCACCATAAAAACACTATTGCTTCATATAATCATGTTTTAAAATAACATTATTACACTTGTATTTTATTATGAGGGTTGGTAGACCTGGTTCTACCTGTAAACACGACTAACGGCACGCTCCGTGTTTTTATACTTTTTAAATAGGTTTTTACCATCCGTTAACACTTTACTGGTGTAGTGACTTACATGCAAGTGCAAGGGATGTATTTTGAACACTGATATGGACTCAAAATTATTGATTTACGTGAGTAATGCAGTAAAATTCTAACCACTCACAGTTCTAGGTTAGACTTGAACAAACTGCTATACTCCCTTGCTGACTCAAACTTTGCGAGTGTCGCACCATCTGAATAACAAACTACGGCAAATTCTTATCAGTTGAAGTGGCGTAACCGATACCGCCTCCACTCAGTAATCTGAATATCCTGGGTTCAATACTTGCATGGATATCAATACTTTTTGCCTGAAAAAGTGTTTGATTTTGCTTTAAATGTGCAATCTTTCGAATTAAAAAATTTTTTATAATTCAACCTTAACTTATTAAAATTATTTATTTAACTGGAAATTATTTTATATCATTAAATCTATGAGAGTTATTTGTAAATAATTTATTGACGATGTCCTTTTTATTAGAGACGGTAAAAAATGGCAAAGACAGGATCCTATACAATAATAACAAATATCGTGAGAGCTACGCTGTAAAGAATGGAGATCTTGTTTGGCGATGCTTAGGTAAAGTTTGCAAAGCCCAAATAAGGACTAATCCAGACAAAAATGTAATTTATTTGTCTGACGAGAAACATAACGGGCCTCACCCAGTCACTATGAGAGCCCTGACGCCCACGCCACCTCTGCAAAAACGCCACCAGCTGCCGTCCATGGTTGAAGACTCTCCACCCCTCTCTGTTTCAACCCCTGCCTTGGATACGTCCAGCTCCGAAACCTGCGCCACGCTGACTACTCCCGTCACTTCTCTCGTGACCCCAGCTACACCCGAGGACCAGGCGTCAGAGATCTTCCGCCTCAAGAAAGAGATTGCCCGTCTCAAAGACGAAATGCAAAAAATATTAGATCACACCATTGAATCTGACAAACGCTTGCTGCAGTACACTGACCAGATTTTTGTGGTAAATTCTCCAATTTCTTTGCCTCATGTCAACCAGGCCACCCACGCATCTTCGTCAGCTGACTGTAGTGTACAGTGTGACCTCATACCATCTTTAAATTTTTCCGCGCATGCTGCATCCACGACGGACACTAGGGATATCTCTGTACAATGTGACGCACTAGCCCATCCCAACGCTAACACAATCTTGCCAGACGACGAGTGTAGCGAGTTAATAACCAGTCTAAGGACGACTGTAGAAGTGCTTGGTGCAGAAAACAACTGCCTCAAACTCGAATTACAAAACTGTGCGTGTAAGGAGTCTGAAAATCAAGCATGGCAGGAAGTCAAAACAAAAAAACACAAAGTTCACAACACGAATTACCGCAAACCTGAGGCTTTGAAAAATGAAAATAAAATACCAAATAAATTCCGACCAAGGCCTGTTAAAAAAGGGCAAAGCAATCCAAATAGTAAACAAAAGCTAAATAAATCGCAAAAATTTCGTAAAACACCTTTCCCAGTTTACAACTCTAATATAAAATCTATTATCATAAAGGGTGACAGTCACACTCGTCATATCGCAAGACTAGTGGGTGATCGGATCGGCCTCAGAACTTCGGTGAGCGGGATTTGTAAACCTGGCGCTCGGCTCCTCAACGTTGTTGACCTGAGCCGTGCAGCAGTTCCACCAGCGCCTGGACCCGAACTTCACTGTGAGGTGCTGATCGCCGGCTCGAATGACGTTGCCGTCGGCGCGCAGCGGAACATCTACCGCCACTTTGAGGATATTATCACTGCCCGTTCAGCCACCACTGAATTGATAGTTGCAACCCTACCACATCGCCACGACGTGCACGACCCAGCTGACCCTGTCCATGAGGAGATCATCTTGGTGAATGCTTTCATTGAGAAACTTGCTGCCCGACACAACATCCCGGTGCTGAACCTTGACAGAATGGACCGAAAGTATTTTACCACACACGGCCAACACCTCTCGATACGGGGCAAGAGGCTGCTGGCGGATATGGTGGTGAGGAGCCTTCCAACTGAGAGTCGACGACCCGTGCCCCGAAAACCTGCGATGAACCTCTCACCGCCGTCTTCACCCGGCCCATTCACGCTGCGGTACGACACTTACGCCGAAGCCGTCACTAGCTCTCGGCCAGTGGTTTTGCAGCCCCCTACCCACGAAGATGTTCCATCTGCTTTGTTAACTGGGAAACATATTGTAAATACAAGTGTTTTATCTTTTTTAGGGACCCCCACACAAGTCAACGAGGAAAAATTAAAAAAAAGCAACAATTTAAAAACCACATTCAAAATTTAAAATCCGAAATACCCAATGAAAACATTAATATTTTCCATCAGAACGCACAGTACGCAACTAACAAACTGGACGATATTAACCTTTTATGCAAAGAACTCCATCCAGACGTACTGGTTCTGTCAGAAATTGGCTTCAGCAACAGTAATATAGTGTTCTGTAAACTTGAGAACTACACACTAGCAAACAGCTTCTGTCGAACCTCCCTCAAATGGGGAGGTGTCGCAATATTTACAAAAATTAGTTACAAGTTTACACCCTTCAAAATTCAAAATTCGACTGAAAAAGATTTTGAAGTAACAGCTATAAAGCTGCTTACAGAGACAAAAAGCATTATTATTATTGGCTTATACAGGTCTCCTAATGGCAATATAAATGAATTCTTTTATAAATTAGAAACGCTACTTACAAACGTGACGTCCAGCAGTAAATCTCATTTCGTTATTGTGGGGGATTTCAATATTGATACTATTGATATTGAGAATCCCTCCACAAAACGAATTGCAGATACTTTAAAATCATTTGGCCTCGAGTGGCTAGTGAACTCTCCCACAAGGGTTACAATCGGATCTCAGTCGGCAATTGATAACGTTATCACTGACATACCAAACACCGTAGTTACAGTGGTCAACACAGCTTTAGGTGACCATTACGGCCTAGAAGCCGTTATCAGCGGGCTCTGCCCAGAAAAGGAACCACCTATCCGCCGTAAGATAAGGGACACTAGGCCCACGAATATAACTCTTCTCAACCAATCGTTAGCTACAGAAAATTGGCAGTTTTTAAATTACAACAACTCTGTCGAGGATAATTTCAATGCATTTGAAAATTGTTTTTTGTATCACGTAAATTTGTGCTGTCCAATTAAAGAAATCAAATCTTGTAATCAGTCTAAAAGTAGACCCTGGATTACGCGAGGAATTTTGGTCTCGAGAGAAAAACTAAAGTTTTACTCCGAACTGATGAGGTGTAAAAATAATGTTAACTTCAAACTATATGTTAAAAAATATAAGAAAATATACAATAAGGTGATAAACGCTGCCAAGGCCTATTAAATTAACAAAGACATTTTAAACTCACGTAATGTTTCCAAAACGACCTGGAACATAATTAATTCTAAAAAAAATAAAAGCACAACAAAAGATATATCATTAAAGATTGGTGACGAGTTGGTAACTGATGCTACTCGAGTGGCGGATGAGTTCAACCAGTTCTTCTCTATAATAGCTCAACAAGGGCCTGTAACGGGACAGTCATCCACAGTTCCTTCTCGTTGTCATAATCCACTAGCCTCCATGGCATTAACCCTGGTTACAGAGGACGAACTGGCTTCTTTGATCCGTCACCTCCATTCTAAAAAATCGAATGATATAAATTATCTTTCGATGTGGCTGATTAAGAAATGTTATCAGCATATTTTATGCCCATTAACAATGTTAGTCAACCTTTCTTTTTTAAATGGAACCTTTCCAAATTCTCTGGCAGCAAAAGTAACACCAATATTTAAAAAAGGAGATCTCCATTCAATAGATAATTTCAGGCCTATTTCTATTTTACCCGTGTTCAGTAAAATTTTCAAGAAACTTTTTCTGTCACGTTTGATGAACTTTTTTGAAAAACACAATGTGCTTTCACAAAATCAGTTTGGTTTTAGGAAAGGTAAATCGACTACAGAAGCAGTTGTGAGCCTTGTCGACAAAATTTTCAGGGGCCTTGAAGGTCGTAAGCACACCCTAGGTGTATTCTTAGACCTTTCCAAGGCTTTCGATTGCGTTGACCACAGTATACTACTACAAAAACTTGAGACGTATGGTATCAGAGGTGTTTCACACCTGTGGTTAAAATCATTCTTGAACCATCGATCTCAGCAAGTCCAAATTTCAAACAAACTTTCAAAATCCAAACAGCTGAGTTATGGCGTCCCCCAGGGATCAATACTCAGCCCACTTCTGTTCTTGATTTATGTCAATGATATTGGTTCATCGCTGCAGCATGGTCAACTCGTCCAATATGCCGATGACACGACTCTTTGCTTTAGTGAAAACTGTACAGAAAATCTAGAATTAAACGTTTACCTTGATTTGAACAGTTGTGCTCAGTATTTTAATATGCTGAACCTTAAAACAAATTCAACAAAATCACAGGTCATCAACTTTTGTTTGAGGCCCATTGATTTCGGAAGTAGCCCCTCAGTGTTACTGGCGGACTCTGTGCTAGAAGAAGTGGAGTCCACTAAATTCCTTGGAATATACCTCGGCAGAGGTTTGATATGGAATGACCATATTAATAGTGTATGCTCTAAGTTATCCTCAGGCATTTATGTACTGAGGACGCTCTCTAAATACTGCCCTATTCAGGTACTGATGACGGCATATTATGGTCTCATTTACCCTCACCTTTCCTATGGACTGGTGATTTGGGGAGGTGGTGTATATAGTGAATTCTTGAGAGTGTTTAGACTACAAAAGAAGGCAGTCCGAATTATTGCAAATTTAATGAGCAGAGAGTCGTGCAAACCAATGTTCAAACAACTCAAGCTGTTGACTCTGCCTTGCTTGTATATTCTAGTAACAATTTTATATTGTATGTCCAAATGCAACCTGATAAGGGGCAGTGACTTACATAATTATAATACTAGAGGCAGAGATGACTACCGTACTGGGCAACACAGAACGGTAGTCTATCAACACCTGCCCTCGCAGGTGGGTGTCAAATTAATTAACAGCTTACCTAAAGAAATTAAAATTGCTCCAAATTCAAAAATATTTAAGGCCCGCTTGAGAGACATACTGTTGTCCCAGGCTTTTTACAGCATCGGAGAGTTCCTAGCACACGACTGGGAGACCAACTTAATTGGCTAGACACATCCCGTTGACTTTTGTGGGAGTTTCAAACACTATAGGTAGATTTGTGTGAATGCCCTCCTTGTATGTATGTTTGTGTGTATTTATTGTTATGAATGTTTGTTTAAATTAAAGCCTTAGGTTAATTAATTTTAATACTGACGTTTACGATACAATATTTTTTATATTGTCCATGCAATAAAGGATTTATTATTTTTATTATTACTGTAAGATAGGTTTAATATAGCTAAGGACCTAAAATGTTTCCTAAAATTCTGTTTTCTCTAGAAATATGAGAGTTGTTGGTGGAAAACATCCAATCTAAACATAGAAAATAAGAATCAGCTAGTAGTTTAATATAAATTCTGCTATACAACTAAAAAAATACGAGAAAAAGTTAAGTTTAAAAACAATGAACAAAGAAAAAGTTAGGTTTAAAAACAATTAACACAAAAAAGTTAGGTTTAAAAACAATGAACACAGAAAAAGTTAGGTTAGCAAACAACCGAAAGGTTGATTGCTATCCTTACTTTTCCAAAAAGTTGTTAAAATTAACAAAGGTCAACAAAGTGTCAACCATTTTTTTGAGTTTGGTAATTTTAACTCAACTTTTCGGATGTTTGCTAACCTAACTTTTTCTGTATGTTAAGTAGATAGTCTGACAACAGTCTTTTTATGGGAGGGTGATTGGTCTATCAAGAGAAATGTGTGATGTGTATGTGGGCGGTCAATCAAGTCGTATGTTTGGTAGGTAGGTCATCCATGAATGTTGGGTGTCAATCTAAGGTTTTATGTAATGGTTAGTTACGTAGTCTATCGAGAGTACTGTGTGTTGAGTAGGTGGGTGGTAAGTCAAGAGTGTTGAATGTTACGTAGATAGGTAGGTAGGTTGTTCATGTGTGTTGGTGGTCTATCAAAGGTTATATGTAATGGTTAGGTGGATGATCTATCAAGAGTAATGTGTAGGCATTTGGTCCATCAAGAGATGTGTGTGTTTGGTAGGTGGGTGGACTGTTAAGCAATGCTTGTATGATGTGTGGTTGGGTCTCTGGGAGTGGTGTTTATACATTTTCTGATCGAGTATTTTACAGCCAAAAGGAACCAAATTTTCTTACTGTTAATACCAAAGTTTCTACAATAGACAAATGTCAACTAACTATTCTTTTATTTGTTTAATACGCAAATAATCAATAGCACCAAGTTTTGTTAAAATCAGGCTTAAAATGCGGACATTATGGAGAATTTATTCCTATCGGCTACTTACACTTTGCCAAATGTTTGGAGTCAACTAAATAGCTATGTGGGTTAAAAAATTAATTTACAAGTGTTACATCAGTTTTGTACGTTGTTTTGAACTCAAACTAAGTTTTTAAAGGTGTCTTTAAGAGTATTTTAAAGGGTTCTTTTAATGTTTAGAACAAATATCATTGTTATGGTACTGAATTGTAATAATTTTAGGGAATTATAACATATTTTGTACACAAATATCCCTATTTATGGACATTTTAACTCAATTTTAAGGGGTTTGGAGAGTACTATGTTGGTAGTTCTTTCTTGATTTGAGAAATTTTTCAACAATTACATTTTTATGTAAAATGACTCTTTTTCTGAAATTTGTATGTATCTTTGATTTTTTCTTACTTTTGGATGAAATTTACTCTTTTTATAGAAAGTTTTAACATATCTTACTAAGATCACTTCATTATTCAGTACTATACCATGATCTTTCTCGCAGATTTTATTACTGTGTTTGTGTTTGATTTAACAAGTTTTTTTCATGGTGAGTATTTAATTCCTCACTACCCTCAAGTAAACTGAAGGCAAAACTGAAGGGCTTGCCCGATTCCCATGGGACGCGTCCGATAGAGGACTGGTATCCCCCACGGGTATTTAGTGTAATGAGCCCCAATCTCGCTCTATACGGTGGTAGCCATCCAAAAAAATGCTACCTCCCAGTATTATTTTTTGTATTTTTTATAATTTTTTGTATTTATTTTGTATTTTTTGTATTTATTTTTTAATTTATTTTTGTGTTTTTTTTCTTTCTTATAGGTCACTCTCCCTCACACACGGGACCTACGGATACTGTCCAGCCATAGAGTGTAACATTCAATCATACACGTTCCTTACGAGGGCCCGGACTGCGACTCGAGGTCTTACGGGGTTTAGTCCAGCCCCAAGCTGCAGGACTGTCTCAGGACTTACGCGTTTTACGGCTGCCTTGGAGAACAGTCGGACGATTTTTTATTGAATTTGGGCTGTCCTCACCTCGATGGTACGGTATTCTATAGAAATTCACACAGAGCTGGAGATAGCCGTTAATAAATTGTAGTTATGTAAACTCACAAAAGTGTCCATATTATAACAGAATTTACTTTACAAATTGTTTTTAAAGGTTGACGGTAAAAGAGTTTACTCAAAACTAACTTAACATTACTTACCTGGCGTAGGAGTTACCGTAATCAAGAAGAAGGTTCGCCCAGTACGAGGTTTTTACATTGCACTACGGTCCGGTTGAGACCATCCAATGCCGTAAATTGAGTTTCTACGGGCATGTTTGTAACCGTGGGTTACAATCCCATTCCATCACTTTTATTAGTAGTTGGAAGTATATAATCTTTATATTATTAACAATAAGAAGCAAGTTGATATTTCGCCTTTGTGACACAAGTGATAAGATTGATGTGGTGGGCCACATCCTGTAACAGTCTGGTAGTGCTCAAAGTATGACTTGTAGACTTTGTGTATACGTACATTGAAACTGCAAAAGGACCCGGTTTTTTTACATTTTAAAATGTACACAAAGTAAAATCTAACCAAATGGATAAGTTATGTACAAATCTTCGTATATACAAAAAACTGTCCAATATTACATTTTCAATATGATACTGTGGTAAATATATTGAAACAATTAATTTGATTTAAGTAATTTTCGAAAAATTTTTAAGATTTTTGTAGAAAAGTTTAACAAAGATCCATTGTAGTGGAAGAAGCTAGATAACTGATTGGCACCATTAGTGCTAGTGAAGTGATAAGAACAGGATGCGGGAAATGAGTGAGGTAAGGGAGTGGCAGTCAGTCAATCATGGAGAGGATGGAGATACAGGAACGTTTTGATGAACTTAGTCAAAGTTTTAGAGATTGGTTTTATTTTGATGTATTAGTTGTGTGTATTGGTATTATTATGCTTTTTATTTACATCGTGGTTTTTATTTTATAAGGTAAGTTTTTATTTTATTTTAGTTTTGATTTTTTAGTTGATTAATCATGGTCGTGTTCTAAAGCTCGTTTTTTACTAATTAAATGGTGTCTATAGGCCAAAGTATCTATGCCGTTTTCCAAGATGTAACGTTTGTCATCAAAGGGGGACAGTGATAATTTTGAAATGTGTTGAGTGTAAATGTTATGTTTGTCACTACGTATGTTTAGAGCGGATGTAGTTTTTAACAAATGGTTAAGCAAACAGTCTTTGTACATTTGATGTCTTAATTGTTTTTTTATTGCGACTCGGGGGACGCCTTTGGCTACCTTCTTCTCTTCTAGATCATAATTTAAAACGGAGTAACATTTTGCTCTTGGGTCAATTATTTCGCTAGCCGGAATAGAATTTAACTCGTCTTTAAATTTTCGTAACACTTTTTTATTTTCAGTACTATAGCAAGGATGAGTAGGTGGGTAGTCGGACGTATCAAAAAGATGTAATTCGTTTTTCATGTCTGCGTAAACGTCGGGAGTATATACATTGTAAAATAGTGAGTCTGTGTCGGTCATGCGAAGTTTTATGTTTTTCCCGTACTTTGCAACTGCCCAGTTGTAATGAAAATTGTACATTATTAATTTTGAAATTTCCAAGACTGAGAACCCAACATAAATGGGTCTGTTTAAAAAGATTGTTTGTTTTTTCAAGGCCAACCCCGCAATGTCTTTATTGTAAGTAAAGAAAGTCTTAAGTCTAGGACTTGCAATCCACTTTAGCAATTGCTTTTCATTAGTGACCAGTTTAAAATCAATACAGATCTTACATTTTCTAAGGATTTCCCGTATGTAGCGTTGTTCATTAGTTTAAAAAAGTCTTTTTCAAAATTATTTTTAGCTTCTTTTCTTTTTCAGTATTAAAGTTAATAAATGGAGCTAGCCATGGGGACTGTTTAAAACAAAAAGCTCTGTGGACTTTCGTAAGTACAAGTCCCAATTGTAAGTAAA
The DNA here is from genome assembly GCA_035578905.1 of Stictocephala bisonia. Taxonomy (NCBI): domain Eukaryota; kingdom Metazoa; phylum Arthropoda; class Insecta; order Hemiptera; family Membracidae; genus Stictocephala; species Stictocephala bisonia. The sequence goes on along the minus strand of JAQJVL010001646.1, from coordinate 127,793 downwards.
GTTTTAGAGTCCAGTAGTGTACAACGTATTTTGTTTTGTCAGAGAGAGTAGTTAGTAATTTTTCAGTCTTGGGGGGTTTATAGTTCAGTTCGTCTAGTAAGTCCTTACAGTAAGGTGAAAGCATATCGTCTGTCACTACTTTTCGTTCGGGGGCCAGTGGAAAGTCTGAATGTAGGCCGTGTAAGTGGTCTGGGTAGTGTAAGTCCACTTCTAAAATGTATCCAGTGTCTGAGTCGTCGGGTACTTTTGTAATATCAATCTATCGGTTTCTTCTTGTTGTAACCACTTGAATTCTGAATGTGGGAGGAGTTCACTTAACGCGTTGCCATAGAGGTTGTTACAATCTAGATAAAGTAAGTAATTAGTCGGTTTTGTGTTGCCAAAGTCGGGTAAGTAAGGGTTGTTGGCCTGGGCGTACCGGTTGGGTATCATGGAGACACCACCCGGATCCCAGACTCAACAAACAAGTGCTGGTCTATATCAGTAAGTAGTTCGAGTTTTACGTTTGTCATTTTTAACATGGAATTCCATGCAAGTCCGGGGGCAGAGTAGACGTTACAGGGGTCAATACCGTAGTAAGTCATACTGGTCATCCCAAAATTTTCAAAAACGTCGGCAAGTAACAATACGTCTGTAAGTATGTATAAGTCGTGGTATTGTTTCATACGTGTCATTTCAAAGGTTATCCATACAGTCTGTGCGTGTATGTAGTCTTCGTCTGAAATATGTGTTTGAGTCAAGTCGTTATAGAACGCCTCCTTTGGAGGAAGTTGGGTTTCGTTAAATTTAGTTACGTCTGTCATGTAAGTATAGGGAGAGACGCCTTTGCGTAGTAGTAATTCAGTATTAGTCATACACTGCCCTAAAATTTTGAATTTTGATGTCCCGTCAGAAATTAAGTTGGACACGAGTGTGTCCAAAGAAGCGTTTAAGAATTGGAGCGAGTCCAAAAATCTTAAAGACCCAAGGGTGACTGAAATGTACCGTTCGCTAGTAGTACCGATACATGACAGTTTTTCTTTTTTGAATTTACCTAACCCTTGAATAAGATGATGGCAGTCATAACCTCTGAGGTTATGGAAAAAGACTGGTATGTGATCGGGAACTTTATAATTTAGATTGCAAGAATTGTGGGTGGGTCCTAAGAACTCACCCGTTAAATGATTATGATTAGCTACTTTGCCTCTGTCCAAAGGTTTTTGACAAAGGTGACAGGTGGTAGCGTTTTGGAAAATAATTTTGTCTTGCAGAGTCATTTTAATAGGAATGGTTTTATGAATAATTGGTAAGAGCTCTTTAGAATATGCAATCAAACAATTTAGAAAAGTATCAACAACATTGGGGCCGCTATAGACTTTAAGTTGTTTTATAGGTTTACCATTACTGTTGATAATTATGTAGCAAAAACCGGAAGGGGTATGATGGGCAGTGTTTGTAGTGTGTGAAGTAGTAGGGTCGTTAATTGTAGTAGAAATAAGTACAACAAAGGACTCAAAATCACAGTATATGGTGAAGGGGACTTTATGAGTTAGAGTATAGTTTTTAAAGTACATAAGTTTTCGTCTTCAGTAGGAAGAAATACCCATACACTCCTTCACGTACAGTGGTATTGACCCACCCACCCACCTTTACACGTACAGGGGTATTGACCCACCTGCCCACCCTTACACGTACATGGGTATTGACCCACCACCACCTTTACACGTACAGTGGTATTGACCCACCCGCCCACCCATATCCGTACATTATTATTCGGTCTTTTGGGCTCCGTGTGGTGAACACAAAGGTAAGTGGTTAGTAAGTCATGATTGAGAAGAAAATCTGTGTAGGCAGTAGTTGCAGTAATATGAAGCTGGGTCGTGTTTAGTTAAGTGAGCTAAAAGTCGGGACATGTTAGTGATCAAACAGTATTGAGTAATAGTGTCAGTAGTCAGTAATAGTAAGTTGATGTGGTGAACTCTAAATTTTTCTTTTGCTATACGTAAAGGGTAAATTTCGTCTTTTTCAAATCCAAAGACATTTACAGAGATAGCAGGGTTCAGTTTCTCAAATTTATCGAGATCGGTAATGTTTACAGGATAGCTAATACCAGACATGTTTAATTTATTTTCACGTTTTTTGTAATAACTTACTCGCCTATATCGTTTGGGATACAACTGGGCAAGTACAGAGTAGAGAAAACATTTTTGATCGTCATTTTTAATATTTACAATTCCGTGCATAGAGTTTGAGATTTTTTTTCGGGGTGGGTATGTAAGAAGAAGCGTATAAAGGTTTGAATTTTACAATAAACAGATCGAGTCGTAAAACGTTTTCAATTACCCACCCGCTACCTTGGTTCACCCACCTACCCACGCTTTCTAAAATTTTGTCTTTAGCCTCAGAATAATAAATATCTAGAGAGTCGGAAGGCAGCAAAGGACGAGTTTTATCATGAAAGCAAGGAGTAGTGGTAATTTCTTCGTTATTTATAGTTTTAGTGAATTTAATTAGGGCCGCAATGTACCATTTGACTCCCTCGAGCCTGTTTAGGTAGTTATTTATTTCAGACATAATTTTATTTTTATGTTCAGTCAGAACGGTAAGGAGGTCAGTTCCTGTGGTATCAAACCGGCGGGAAATGGTTACAAGGTTGTCGTATATGGAAAAGGATTCCATCTTTGGTAATATTGAAACAAATTCAAAATACCACACAAAGAACAAAGTTCAAAATATTAATACTGTATACGGGACTTACTCTCGGTATGTCACTTTCGAAATACCGACCAGAGAACGGCGTCCAAAATATAAATTACAAGAATAAAGTTAAAGTATTTATGATGAGAATAATTATTTGTATTTAATATCGAGTATTATTACTGATATCGATTGCAAGTAGGAGCAAAGTGAACACACGTCTGATCAGTACGAGCGCAAGAGCAGAAGTATGAAAGATGATTGTGTTGTTCAGTGAAGTAGGGAGGCAACCAATCAGAGCGTAGCATTTAGGTCACGGGCCAGACAAGAAAACCAGTCTGGTGCCTGGAGCCGTATACCCGAGTTTTGCAGCCACTGTATGAGTCATGCACTTGTCCAGACTTGAATCTCCGATTACGTCATCCCGTGTAGTACTGTTTTAATAAATGTTCAGAAGGAATCATGTACAATGTTAATTAAGTGTACGATATTATTATACTCTTGTGATTTAAAAGACATTGTGCAAATTAAAAACAACATACGAGATGTAAAGCAATGATTGTGGTAATGGAAGTGGTTTCGATAAGAAACGTGCGCGAGAACTACTGGACTGCCAGTGCACCGAGCAGAGGCAGTAAGTGAGATACGGTTTGTGAAATGGTAGTTAATTAGTCCTTGAGTGTCACTATAGTACAAAAGAAGGAATTTTTGAGGAAAGGAAGTGAGGCTCAGTGTTCTAGTTTCGTTATGTAGGGGGACTGATGGGTTCTGGATAGGAACGTGGATAGGAAGTGAGGTAGAGGGGGGAGTCCTCAGAATTGATAATGAAAGTAAGTAATGTATGAAGCTGGCCTAGGTAACATGTACACGCACGCAAAGGTAGCCGAAAATAGGAAATTTAGGAAATTGTTATAGTACATGATGATAGTTAATGAAAGAAAACATATTATACTAAGATGTGAAGCTTGTGACCAATAACGGAAGCGGATGTGATAAAGCCCGGTCACCGTACACCAGTAGACTTTGTAAGTACAGTTACTTAATATTCAAAGTAATTTAGGTTGGATAGTCCGGTAGGCATGAGGGCTCTAGGGTAAGAGCGTACAAAGTTAAGTTGTGGGCGTATTAAGTTTAGAGGATGCCGGGTGTGTTTGATACGAAGGTATCCATACGAAGTTAACCGGAAGTAGATGGGAGGGGGTAGAAGGACCCTAAAGTTAACAGTGTATTAAATAAGTAAATAATAGCTGTCCTTTAATTTTTGAATAAAACTTGTATTGCGGGTTGCCTAGAGTGTTAAGTATGTACACAACTGTGATTAGATATTTTTAACGTAAGTATAGGTAGGTAACGATGTATGTTAAAGGAAGCTGTATATCAGTAAGGTAAGAGCGCATGTTACCAGTGTATTTATTAAAAAATTGATAACAATTAAATAAAAAATAAATTTAAATAGGTAGGCTAACAGTGGATGTGAGAAAGATTACTTGTAAAGTAGGGAGGGAAGGAGGCAACCAATCAGAGCGTAGCATTTGGGTGCGCATGCGCGCCAGACCAGTAGCCGACGGGTGAATACCGTACGCAGGTAGCCGACAGTCACCGGAAGTATACGAAAGCATTTTATATAGTATATCAAGGGAAAGGCCACCTTGATGTGGAAAGTGCATTTTATATAGTATAATGAGGGAAAGGTTAGGTTAGGAGTGTTTTTATATAGTATAACGAGGGAATTTGAGGGACATTTAGGAAGGGAAATTACCACCAGGGACTTCCCTTCCGAAGGCGCCATGTTTCCGAAAGGATGCGCTTAGTTTTGCTAAGTTTTGCCACCAGGTGCGCTGTGACATTTGTTATAGTGTATATATGAAATATTGCATTTGTTATAGTGTATATATGAAATAATCCACAGAGTAGCAAGTCCCCGCGCATGCGCACCAGACCAGCAGCCGACGAGTGCATCGTAGGCTAAGATCGTACGAAGGTAGCCGACGGTAATAATCGAAAGCATTTATTATAGTACATATATAAAAGACCGCCATCTTTTGACATTTTATATAGTATAACGAGGAAAAGGTTAGGAGTGTATTTTATATAGTATAACAAGGGAAAGGTCGCCATGTTGAAAAAAGTGCATTTTATATAGTATAATGTGGGAAATGTGAGGGAAATTTGGGAATTTGGAGGGAAATTTAGGGAGGGAATTTTCCACTGCTAGGGTTCTCCGGCGGGTTGGTACCACTGCTTCCACTTCCGACCGCCATCTTGGATCCACTTCCGGTTGCCATCTTGGATCCGGTCACGTGACCGCTGCCATCTTGGAAAACCGCAGAAAAGTGAGTCTATTTCTGCCACCAAATATCTACTACATTGTTCTAACAAATACCTTTTCTTATTGTATTATTATTTGAATTATTAGCCTATTCCTCGTCAAATTTATTTCTACCTCATAGGAAAATTACTGTCTGTCAAACCCAGTACTCTTAGCAACGCCGTGCGTCATAGCTACACTTAACTGCTACTAAGCGCGCTCATGACATATCGGGACATACAAAAAAAATTTATAGTACTTCGTGATAATAAGTACTCATCTTACTATTATATAAAAATCTAATGGTGTGTGTGTGTGTGAGTGTGCGTGTGCATGTGCGTGTGCGCGTGTGTGTGTGCGTGTGTGCGTGCGTGCGTGTGTGTGTGCGCGCGCGCGCGCGCGCGTGTGTGTGTGTGTGTGTGTGTGTGTGTGTGTGTGTGTGTGTGTGTGTGTGTGTGTGTGTGTGTGTGTGTGTGTGTGTGTGTGTGTGTGTGTGTGTGTGTGTGTGTGTGTGTGTGTGTGTGTGTGTGTGTGTTTTGCTAAATCACGTAAAACCTACCGGACCCATTCAGCTGAATTTTGTATAGACATTTCAGGGTATGTAGTTAACACAAAGGTCTATCTTTACTAATCAGCTGTTAGAATAAACAAACAACTGACATAGTTCTGAAGTAAGTACCACGCTAACTAGAAAATACGTAGGTATCACGAAAAGACTGCGCAGGAGACTGTGACGTCATATGGGCGAAGTCAGCTGATTTGTTTATTCTATTAAGTACTGGTAACTAAATCTACCATTTACATCATTTACATAAAATCATACAGCTAAATAGTAAGTAAGTTATTTATCATTTATTACCTGGAATTTTAACTTAGGGAATTAAAACAGTATTTTTGTGTTTACTTTTGCTATTTCTCCTATGTGACGTAATGGGATATGCTCGTAATACCTACCGTCTTCTTTTCTTGGTACCGTGTCACTGTAAATACCGTACGGTAACAAACCTAGCCACAACGTACTTTTGCATTATACAGATGCCAGTAGGTAAATACCCACTTACATTTCAGGACAATAAGTGTTAAGTTTAAAGTTTGATGCATAATATTAACAAGCATAAACCCCGTACAAAGGACGTGTACTCAGCTAGTAATTTATAAAACGATTATGGAACAGCATAAATGATGTAACGTTAATTCAAGAAACTCTAATGTCACTAATACTACAAAATATAGAAAAAATAAATAGGCCTATGTATTCATAGATATTTAAACTCATAATGCTCATTGTGTCAGCTACCTCCATCTTCTGACATAAATCTTCAAAGTCTGAAACTATCTTGTATCTGATATTTGTAACTGAAGGCGGATTGTCAATTTTCGTAATATTAGATTATCTATCAAACATGAGTATAAGATAAATATGATAACGGCATCCAATACATAAGTACATTACTGGAAGACTACATTATTCTATAGAAATATTGGGAACATATGAAAACTTAGTGGCCTGGGAAAACTAACAATTGATTACCTATTAATCCTGAATCTCTTAATACATAGAAGAACCCAGCGAAGGCATGAATATCGTACTCAGATAGAGGGTTGTAGCTCCTGATGTTGAAGGACTTGATGTAGTTCTGGACGAGATTTGTGCAGTGTTCGACATCCACTTCGGTATCCTCCGGTCTCACCGACATTCTGCTGAAATAGTACATCACATCTTATTACTTAAGATTTGTGGTGAAACTGGATAGCTTACAAGAATCAATAACTAAATCAGACCTTCTACGATGCAGTCGTGGCTAAACACAAAATTATAATTTACTAAAGTTTATAATTATAATAGTTTATAATTATGTTAAAATTATAATTTTAATATATTTGGAATTGTTGTTTTGTATTATAAAACGAAAAATCCAAAAATCCTCAAATGTATTCGTATATAAAATTTAAACATGAATTATTTCATTCTTCAAACTCAGATTTTTTTTAAGCAATTGTTTCTTCCTTATAGGACCAACTAAGATAGTGTACTAAATGTTTTTATTTTGGCCCATAAATCCCAAAACAAACTACAAATCAGTTCATAGATCCAGTAATCGTACAACGGAATGAGATAAGTGGGAAGTAACTAGACAGTGTAAGATAAGAAAGAAGTGAAGTGTAGATTGAACCAAAATGAGTAACTAGAAACTTACTGGACAGTGTAAGATTGGCCATTGTAGTGGTAGACCTTCCCGTTGTCTCGAAAGCTGGTACAAGGTGTGTCGTAGACATTTCCTTCTTCCATTTTGCCCTGTGACAAAATGGCGACAGTAGCCGCACCCATTCCCAATCCCATGAAACTGAAAGGACATACACAGTATTTAAGACATTCTCCATACTGGAACATTAAATAGGCCACTTTTACGAAAATTAGATTTCAATGCAACGTACACCTTCATTTTCTACTTCTCAAGATTGAATTAAAGATGTGCAAACATTTTGAAAAATGCAATGCTCACTACTATTATCCTTGATCAAATCAATGCTGTTACTCAGATTTCATTAAATTGAATTGTTCAAAACAAGTTAATTATTCATTTTTGTAAATTAAATGTCAGCACAAAATAAATGTGTGTGATTTTAATGGTAATTATAAATAATGTGCTTGATAATGATATTATAATACATTTTCTAAGTGTGAATAATTAGAGGAGATTAAAAGAACAAATGTTTGAATAGTTAACTAATTTTAAATTAATGTTTTTATAAAGTAATTTTTCACACAGCTAGAGTGAAGCCAGGACAAAGTAATTAGAAATGGAGTCATTTCTGCAGTCGGTTAATCGGATGTCCAAGTCCTTGTGAGTGGAAGTCGGGACGAACCGTTGACACGTACCGCAAAACGATGGTTTTGAAGATCTGGTTGCACAAATTTAGGGAGGGGGGTTAATAATTAAAATTAAACTTTGATAAAATGTATGAGTAAAAGATTAATAAATGAGACAAACGATTAATTATTCAAATGATAGAGGGAACCCATAAAAACCATGACGTGTTATGGGTTTGGTTTTACATGGTGTCTATCGAGACTGATAAAAGACGACTGACTCCTTCCACTCGTTCAACACTGACGGGAACAGAGGGTTAATATAAAAAATTTATATATATTTAATTTATATTAACTACCTCAGATTCTCTCCCTTGGTTTTTATTTATGAAACCACCGGCATTAAGTAACAATTAAAACATGTAATGAAAAACAACTTAATACTAAATAGAGTGAAAAATTAGTAACAAATAATACAATTATTTACCAGCTTAACAAAATATTTTCTTGATTTTACATGTTCTTATGTGACTTATCGAATATTAACTTGGTAACTGAAGGTCTGTAACTGAAAATTATACTTTAAACAATTTTTTAGAATATATAACAAGTATAATTTAGAAGGTATGTATAAAAGTAAACATACCATGTAGCCAAAAGAGCAGTGAGTAGCGTCATAGAAAAATTTAATTAAATGTATTAATAAATGATGTATGATATACTATTTAACTTAAATACAGGGTTGGGCAAGAGTTTGTAATATATTTATTTATTTTAAAACTATTGAAAGAAATTTAATGAAACTTTGGAGTTATGCACATGTCCCTATACCAAACATTTAGACATATTTTACTTGTTTTTCACATAGTCAGATGATGGCCCATGAAGGAAGTCTTAAAATTTTCAAATGTAAGTCTATCTTGAGTTATACTTCAATTTAAAGGTCTTTCATATAGCCTCTCAAATAATTCAATTTCAGAGTTGGGCAAAAGTCTAGAATATATTTATTAATTTTAAAACTATTAAAAGAAAAGTAATGAAACTTTGTAGTTATGTACATGTTCATATACCAAACATTTAGGCATATTTGACTTGTTTTTTGTTTATCCAAGGAATGGCCCATGAAGGAAGTCTTACAAATTAAAATAACAGCCTAATTCGAGTTACTCCTCATTTTAAAGGTCTTTGTTTTTAAAAAAACAAGAGTCCAAACCTGAGTTCAAAAGGATTACCGAATCAGAAAATATCACCTCTTAAAGGATTTAGTATCATAAAACTAACAATATGGCTTAAGAACAAAAATAAGATAGTTATTATATATTGCTTCGTAGAGCTGTAATTTACTTGACTGAATATGAGAAATTACTTTTAATAAAAAATAAGTAACAAAGTATTATAATAATATTCTTTAACTATTTTTAGGGTAAACATACTGTCAAAAGGGTTTTAATATTTTTTCTTATTTTATTTTTGTTCAAAAACACAGTTATTTTTATAATGCATTCGTTCGTAATGATTATTAACAATTAACAACTAACTCAACAGGGACCTCAAACTGTTAAATAATTAGCCGAATAACTAAGAACAATTGATAATATGACATTACATTATTTGAACCACTGTATTTTCTGACTGGGTTATGCTTCTGACCTCAGGTTTGCACTCTTGTATTGTACAAATAAAGACCTTTAAATTTAGGCATAACTCGAGATAGACTACATTTCAAATTTTTAAGACTTCCTTCATGGGCCATCCCCTGGCTATACGAAAAAGAAGTAAAATATATCTAAATGTTTAATATTGGAACATGTACATAACTACAATGTTTCATTACACTTTTTTCAATATTTTTGAAATTAATAAATATATTCCAGACTTTTGCTTGACCCTGATATTAAACTCTTTAGTGGCTGTATCTTCTCACTGGTTCATTCTTTTTACCTCAATTCTGCACTTTTGTATTGTACAAACAAATTCCTATAAAATGAGGTATAAGTCAAGGTATGCTTACTTTTAAAATTTCTAAGACTTCCTTCATGGGCTAACCCCTGCATACACGAAAAATCAGTAAAATATGTCTAAATGTTTGGTATAGGGACATATACATAAAACTACAAATTTTCATTACATATGTTCCAATAGTTTTGAAATTAATAAATATATTCCAGCTTTTTTGCCCAACCATGTATAGGTCAATTGTTATAATACAGGTTGTCCAAACGTCACTTGCGATATTTAGTTCATGATGTATAAAATAATAAAGAAGTTACTTTTCATAATACAAACAGTTATTTGTTGAAATGTAAGAACCTAAAGGTGGTTTCAACATATATATTTTTATATCCCTGTCATATTTACCTGTGAGTGTAGTAGTGTACTCTCTTTCCACTCAGTGGGATCCAGCGTACTTGGAGCGGAAACTGTGGGAACTGTGGAGTGGTGAGGGGAAAGGTTATCTGAGTGGAGGCACCTCCCAGGTCTAAGGTGGCCACCATGTCGTCTGGACTGTCATGAAGGCGATCTAATAAACCATATATACTCTATTAGGTTTAACTATAGTAAATTATATACAGTGTGAAAGAAAATACCCGGTACAGATTAATAAATGTTAAACTATTAGAACTAAAGCAATAAAACTTGGTACATCATTACTGCAGCTATTACATTTTTAATGCAATTTTTCTGTCATTTCAGGGGGATGGCTTGCAAGGAGTCTGAAGAAAATCTTAAATGATAGGTCAAGTTGTACAGCAAATTAAAGATCTTTTGTAGTCGAACATAATCCATGAATTCCAAACTCAAGAGGTTTGTTAGCAAAATGACGCCGGTTCTAGATGGTTTAATATTCTTTTCCTACCTCAAGTTTGGAAAATTAAACTTTTAAATGCCTACTGTACTTAAGAAATAGTTTTTTAGGGTAGTTGGTGACTCCTCACTTCTAATAAGTGGATAATGGTCCACAAGTAGTTCGACAAAAATATTAAAAATAGTATAAGTGGTCTAGATGTACACCATTTTAAAGGGGTTGTCTAGCACAGGTGAATACCACAAACAGCACTTAAAAAACTGATCTAATAAAAATTTCAGATATTCAAAGATTTTAATAGAAATAAGTGATGCTTACTTACCAAATATTTTTAGAGTAAATTTTTTAATTGCTAAATCTTTTTCATGACTAACTTCATATGTAGATTTGCACGACATAGTGCACGATGCAGCACTTTTTCTTTAATGTATTAGTTCATTTAAATTGTTGCCAATAATTCAATAACTTACTACAACCAAAAACAGTTATTAAAATTTGTCATTTTTTACTGGATCAACCTTTTTAAGCACTGTTTGTGGTATTCACCTGTGCTAGACAAATCCTTTAAATGGTGTACAACCTATGCTATTTTTTATATTTTTTTCCAACTCCTTGTGGACAAATTCATCATCTATTGGAAGTGAAGAGTCACTAACTACCCTAAAAAACTATTTCTTAAGTCCAGTAGGCATTTACAAATTTTAACTTTCCCAACATGAGCTAGGAAAAGTATACAGTTTAAAAAGCATTAATCTGTTCTGGGACTTCTCTTCAACATTGTATATTTGGATGTTTGAGTGATATAGTATACATGAAATAATCAAAATTCCGTTTGAATTATTTTCCCGGAACTTAGAAAATTAAGAAAATACATTTGTTGGAAAAAATGTAATCAGTTAACTATTTTGTAAAATTTCGTATTTCGTTGAGATATATGAAAGGGTACCAAAAACATGATGAACAAGTCTATTTCCCCTAATTGTTTGTATTGAAAATTAACAAGAACAAAAATACTTGTTTTTAGTTTACCTAAACCCCTGTTCACTATCTTATTAAAACCTTTATTACGAAACTTTTTTATTCTGGGAGTTTTCTTTTATAAGATTGAAATGTTATCAACTTTTAAACGAGAAATGTGTCACATTTCGATTTTCACGCCTTAGGTTACACTTTTCCGGCTGGCGGGAACAGCAATATTGTTCCTTTATTGTACCAGGACACATTTCTAAAAAATTTAAAAACAAGTTTTTTTTTTTTGTTTTTTTTTTTTTTTTTATTGCTCTACCTGGACCATATAATTATTGGATCGACTGGAGAGGTCCCAACTGTATTCTGTCTGAAGATATATAGGTTGAGATGTCATACTGATTTTAAAAACAAAAGATATTTAAAATTGTATGCAATAAAATATTCATTTTAACAATACAAAACTGAAACAGAATATATTATGATTTCTAAATTCCAAATTTTCTTAAGAAGGATTTCTTAATACTGTATAAGTATATAATAATAAAGTGTGTTAGTAAATAGTCAAATAGTTCTATTGTTAGAATTATAGTATTTAAGAAGTACAACTCAGGACATCCGGGGTATCGCCCTATTTTCAGTCCTCTTTGCGTAAGAATTTGAGCTAGGTTTCTGCTCTCTTGATGTTGATTCATCTCACAGGAACAGACATAACTTTTCACAGCCATCATTGTAGAACAGCGATCTGATCAGACATCTCATCTGTTTGGCCAGGTGAACAGTTGTAATGAAAGTGGGAAAAAGTGACTAATTTATAAGCTCAACTCCTACAACTATACATATAATTATTCTGCAATTGACGAATAATAAAGTTTGAAAATATGGATCAAATAAAAAATGTTACATATCATACAATTTTTACCAGAATAATAGTGCCATGATTTTAAAATTTAGCACATTACCTATATTTCTTTTTTATTTAGATATGTGGAAGAAAAATTAACAAATTTGTTATTCATGGTTAGCTTAAAGATTGGAATATGACATAAAATATAAAATTACCTTGTCAATAAATCGTTTGATTGTTAATTTTCATCAAATGTTTTTGGTAACAAGTGCCGGATGCGTTTAATAAAAAATAACAAAAAATGGATCAATCAATTCATCTCTTTTTAACTATACCGTATCTTATCATTCATCAATCGACGAAGTAATTATGTATTTTATGTTACATAAAAACATGATCGAAACTGTTACCGTCCTGGGTCATGTTTTCATTAGGTAGTGTAATTTTTTTAATAACACCCAGTAAATTATAACTCAAATTGATATATATGTTTTTGTTTATATTTAAGTCTTTCTTATAACTTCAGTCAGATCTGCTGTATTTCTCTGGAGCTTTCTTGTGAATACTACTCTTCCTTCCCGTCATAAAATATGTTATTTACAATATTCATTTACATTCTCACCTAAAAGAAGATTGGCTGCTATCCATCCATAAAGTCCTTCGTCTGATTCACTCAAAATACTTGAACAAATCGGCGTCTTCTTAAATCGACTGGCTTCTAATACTTTTTTGACCTGCCAAAAATATATTCATAAGGAAATATCTTATAAAATAATCTTCAATATTCAAGTTTAAATATTCAGTATCACTTATACGATTATTTAGAATACAATAAATATAAAAATGTTTCATATTAAAACATTTACATTAACGATACAACATTTATTTTTTTAGAAAAAAACTTCTCTTTCCAGTCACATAGGCCTGCAGGCCTGTGCGTAAAAGTTATTCTATGAGCTCAGTTAGGGATTCGAACCTTGGGTAATACAATCCGTATCCAAACCCACTGATCTATCACGCCGGTACATCATAATTGAAGATTGACTACAAACGTCAAAATGTAGTATATCAGATGAGTGTTGTCTTATGCAGTTAGTAATTATTGTAATTGTTTTGTTGCCTTGTGTAAAAAATATAAAATGGCATATAATAAAATTATAGTACTTCAAATAAAAAATATATATAAGTCCAAACAGCTTTTTAGTACAATAGCACGGTTGAAACTAAATTTCACAAATAAGTGAATGTCACAAAATACAAGTTTAATATAATTTAATTAAAACAATACAAATCTATTAAAAATTTAGCATTAGTGGTAGCAATCATTATTTGAGGGTGTTTATCCAGGAGCCCAGTTAAGCACTCCAAGGAATTTAGTTCCAGTTGATTTCACGTAAGGGTTACTATGAGTAGCGAAAAGCGTGCCTCACTAACACACATAACGTGTTTCCCTCCCTTAATGTCCCCGGTTAGCACCACCACTCAAATTGTATAAATGTACAAAAGACCCTCATTTACAGTAACATCTAGCAATATTTTTATTTATTAATCTACTTTTTCATCCAAATATATATATATATATATATATATATATATATATATATATATATATATATATATATATATATATATTTCAAGTCAAATTTTGTATTGAATATCATTTACAGAATTTTCAAGTTGGTTACACTTAAAAATATTGTTTTAAGATTTGCTTTACACTAGTTTTATTGGTACATTCTGTCCACTATATTCTGAAAATGTTAATAAAATATTTCCCACGGTTTCTTAATAATTTATGAACTTAAAAAGGCCTAAATAGCTACTTTAGGTAGACATATCTCCATACATACAATTTTTTTATTTTTTCCCTTAAAAATGAATACAAATAAAACTAATACTTTTAATCAAACAATATTGAAAATTAATTTTGGATCAAACAATTTTAAGAATATAACCGAATCACTACGTTCATGCACTAAATTACTAACTAAGTAAATGATGTGGCCAAGACGTCATTTTAATTTTACTGATCCAATGGGAGCGGGCGTGGATTAAATCACTACCTATTAGGTAAATCATCCAATATATAGTCTGTCATATATTGCAACCTACCTCCTCCAGCATAAATGTTCGCTTTTCTTCACCCAAGAGCCGAAACCCAGCTGTGGCCCTAAATATTACTGGGGTGTCATCCAACTTTTTATTAGGAATGAGTTTTGTAGCTCTTTTGAGGATTTTCTCAATTTGATCTTTAATCTAGAACATTTAAAAATAATTATTTTATGATTTATGTTTCAAGGCCCATTTTAATTTTAACAACTGATAATTTACAGCCAACATACACTTTTGTATTAAATGACAAAAATAATATGGTAATTGTACATTTTCAACTTACACTTTCAAAAAATAAAACACCATCCATATCATATAAATAATAGTATAAAGTGTGAGAATTTTACTTTAACAAAGTTTGTCAACAGCAAATCCTTTAATTTATATACGCACTTAAAGAAAAAAATACTAACTTTGAGGTATCACCGTCTCTATACACAGGGTGTAACTGAAATACTTGGAAGAACTTCATGAGGTTGTTTCTGAGATAAAACAAACCAAACATTTCGTATAAATATATGTCCTAATATGCACCGTTTTCTGTCTATCTGTCCATCTGTTTTTTTTGCATTATAATTTTTTCCTCAGCAACCATAATAGATAGTGTTGAAATTTGCCACACATGCTATACCAGTAATACTCTATTAAATAAAAAAATACCCAAAACGTTTCTTCCCCGGTGTTGGGGTTTTCCTCAGCCAAAATGGTAAAGTTATTAGATATTGGTATACTCTTGTTACCTGAATTGTCAAAAGAGTTAGGTCGACACTTTTTCTGGTCGGTGCCAGTATTAGGATTAGAGTACATTCTCTTATTCTTTTGGGACACTACTTGCCAAGGGACGTCATCACTTTGGTCAGATCCTTGTGGAGAAGTACGGAAGTCATATGAAGTAGGAGTTGAATTGGTTTTGTGTTGATTGAGTGAGTAATTGTGTTTTCACAGTTTTCGGACAAAATGAATAAGACGTACGTGGAAGTTGGTTCATTGTAAGAAAAATATCCTAACTTAGGTTAAATGTAAACAAACACTGAAAACGACTATTTAATTATTAGAAAACTTTTAAATCAAATAAATAATAAAGAGGGACAAAGAAACACCTAATTAAACTATATTTTGAACACTTATTGCAAATAAACGAGAAAATTTCAAAATGGCATCAAGTTAAAACTTTGACGTTGAATTACATAAAAACTACACCCTGTATAAAAAACACAAAAAATAAACTGTAGCAAATTTTATTATAAAACTAACGATGGCTTATTTATTGAAAACAAACAAGAAATGCATAAGTTGTGGTATTTTCTTTAATATAGTTACACTTTAAGAACAAAACTTCAAGTGTAACTAGATTAAATAAAATACCACAAATTATGTATAATACTTACTGAATAATTTACGCTAAAGGGTGCAGGAATCCCTCAAAGTACGTATTTATTCTTAAGGCATAATAACATGGAAAGAGATTTAAATTAGTTTCTAATATTCATACAGTATAAAAAACATTGAATATATGGTATATATATATATATATATATATATATATATATATATATATATATATATAATTTGAATGAGTTTTCTTTGCCAGCTACAAAAAAAGGGAAAAATGGATAGGGTGACAAATATTTTAAATTTTACGAATAAAACCTACACTACAAAGTACTTGTGTTTCAGTTGTAAAACATTTATCTCACATCTCAAAGATAAGTCAAAGTTTCGTGACCATTCAACGCCTACTTCTCAAGTTACATGAAGATCCACATTGTTTCCGCAAGGGCAGTTATTACCTGTGTGATCCATAATCTGAGTTTCAGCAGCTTTCAGCTTTCATCAGTTTCACATGATTGCATCCTCACTTGCCATTTCCCATACAGTTGTTGTTCAGTGGTTCAGCATGACCCATTCCTTACAAAGAAAGTCCATTCCAAGCATGACAGTCATAGATGATCTATTTAAACCCTCAACCACATCCCTGAGTCGGCACTGGTATAGTAGTGCTGTAATCCAACTACTTAGGGACAAAGTGTTGAGGAGATTGTAGGCGATAGGTTCTATTGTCAGTCTGCTCGATACCAACATGGCGTCCGCTCGAGTGTTACTATCAGATGAACACTATTAGAGAGGTCTGGGGTGTCCGAGTTGGGTAGTAGCCAGTGTCCGAATGCTGTAAATCGAAGAGGCTGAACAATCAGCTGACCCATATTTCGTGTTTCAGAGTCCACCCTCTCTGATCATTCGTCGAACTCAGTTAATAACCAGTATACTCAAGTCATCCACACTAATGTAGTCATTCACATTCGCTTTAAAATACGCACCAAGATGTATCGGCGTATAATATATATGAGAATAATGCTTCACTAGTTTTTGGCTGGAACTAATTTGTAATCAAATGGGAAGGCTGTCAAAGAGGTAGTTTTCTAAATTTAAGTCACCCATTTTGTGGGATATGATGCTGATTGTGAGATTTTGAGTATATTGCATCATTTTAAACTACCAAATTGTGCATCATAGCTTCGTTCTTTTTTTTCTTTTTCTTTTTTTTTATTGAGAGCTATATTGCTCAGCATTGAAAGCCATTGTAGAAGATATACAATGAGGTAACCTCTAAGTCCTCGTTGTCTCCTGTTTCGTTCCATATTGACATTGACCTGTCGTACATATCACAAGGGAGAACAATATTCAGCGGTAGTAAGACAGGGACAAAATTCTAGTACAGTATACTTCTCGTGTGCATTAGCTCCTCAAGATGATTTAGCAAGCTGCTGCACAATGTTAGTTCTGGTCCTGATTTAGTTTCTGTTTTTGAAGGTGACTTAAAACAGAGATCGGTCTGACCTGAAAAATACTGTGATGCTCGCTTTGTTTCAGCCAAAAAACATCAAACAGATATTTAATTTTGTTGGTTGTCTATTACGAAGATGAAAGGAGCTAGTCCTATTTATGTTGCATGGAAATTTAGCTTCCATATTCTAAAAGAATAATTAGAATGAGGATGACTAGATTGAGTAAAGTGTTTTTGTTGGGTGCCTTATGGATTGTGAGAGTAGTCCTTATCTATGCTGCCATCCAAAATATAGTGTTCAACTTACTAACGTTAATACAAATTATATGTATGAAACTTATTAATAATGAAACTAAACGCTTAACTAATAATTAATTTATATAAACCAAATGTGTAATCATTTTACTCTACAGTAAAAGGCTAGTTTTATAGATCATCAATTTGGCTTAGTTATTTAAAGTGACATTATTTATTATAGATTTCAAAGACAAGCTATTAGTGTTCACATTTTTATAGAAGCTAACTGGTAATTAATATTGTTGCTAATGGTGGTATCAATAAACAAATTCGTGTGGTTTACTTTACTCACTCCTTTGGGATCTTCAATGAGGTCTGTTAGTGCTGGCGTAAATTTCTCGTATGGTTCGTGACTGTCCAAGCTCAGTCGACCTACAACGAACAGAACCTTCAATTGGATCTAAAGCACGTACATAATATTGATTATAATCTAGTCATAGTTATTGCGAATGATGTGAAAATTTCAATTTATTTCAAGAAAGTTGTTTTAATGATAAAGTTTCATCTGTGACAATACTTATAAATCTAATAAGTATATTAGATTGATATTACCACAATCTAATATACTTACCACACATTATACACGCAATATATTACCACACACTATACTACCACACATTATACTACCACCCACTATATTATCACACACTATATTACCACACAATACATTACCACACACTATACTACCACACATTATACTACCACACACTATACTACCACACACTATATTAACACACAATATATTACCACACATTGTATTACCACAAATTCTACAACACACCATATTATCATACACTATATTACCACAAAATATACTACAACACACTATATTATCACACACTATTTTACAGCACCCTAAATTACAATATACTGTATTATCACTCAATATATTACCACACATTGTATTACCACACAATATTCTACAACACAATATATTATCACACACTATATTACCAAACATTATACTACCAAACAATATATTAACACACACTATTTTACCTCACACTCTATTACCACACACTCTATTATCACACAATATACTAAATAGTGATACTATAGTATCATACTATTTAATATATTGTGTGATACTATAGTATCACACAATATATTAAAACACACTATACTATCACACAATATAATACCAAACACTATATTACCTCACATTATATTAACACATGCTATATTATCACACACTTTATTACCAAACACTATATTACAAGACATTATATTACCTCACGCTATATTATCACACACTATATTTTCACACACTATATTACCATATCTATATACCACACACTATTTGAATACCACACCTGATTTTTTCTCAAAAACCGCAACCAATAGTTTGGTACTTGAAGAGCCAGCGTCTATGACTACCAAATACTCTTTTTGACTGAAACCGAAAATGGCCATTGGGTTCTCAATTAGACAAGGAAGCAGAGTCAAAACCACCAGATTATAATCTGTAAGCAAACAATACAATAATATAATGTAGTTTTTGTTAATAAAAATTCCATACAGACCTGCATTTCAGATTGAATGGTTAGTACAAATATACAGGTAATGGAAGACGCTAAGTAAAATTAGGATATTCTTCTTTAACAAATGTAGGGTTAACCTAGAAATATTTTATCAGCATTAACTTCTAAAACCAATTTTATTTTGATAAGTAAAACTTATTTTAAAATAAGCGTTTTTACAAATACGGAAACCATCGAATGTTCAATATTTTTATTTTTTTCCATTTTTTTCGAAAACAGTAAATAAACTTTCAATTTTAATTTAGTAGCTATCAAATCATTATTGATACGATTAGGAGGGACAAGGATAAGAAATTAGACAAACTATCAAATACATAAGAAAAGAAAATTTAAAAAAAATAATCCTTTAGATAATAAATTTTTGAAGACGTTCCGTGAGGATGTAATGCCTTTGTTTGATCATCACAATACCTGCAGCGATATCTATATTTCCCCAAAGGTTAACATCCAAAACCTTGTAACCCCTATAACTGCATTCTATATCCTTATTTACCCAAAGGTGGCCAATTGGCCATCCAAAACCACATCATCACAATATCTTCATCGATATCCTTCCCCAAAGGTGGCCATCAAAACCAATTCATCACAATACCCTCATCGATATCCTTTCCTAAATGTGGCCATCAAAACCACATCATCACAATACCCTCATCGATATCCTTCCCTAAAGGTGGCCATCTAAAACCACATCATCACCAATACCTTCGGTGATATCTATATTTTTCCAAAGGTTGACATCCATAACCTTATAATCCCAATAACTGCATTCAATATCCGTTTTTATCCAAAGGTGGCCAATTGGCCATGCAATACCACATCATCACAATAACTGTTACCGATATCTATATTTTCCTAAAGGTTGACCATCTAAAACCACATCATCACAATACCTTCATCGATATCCTTCCCTAAAGGTGGCCATCCAAAACCACATCATCACAATATCTTCATCGATATCCTTCCCTAAAGGTGGCCATCCAAAACCACATCATCACAATACCTTCATCGATATCCTTCCCTAAAGGTGGCCATCCAAAACCACATCATCACCAATACCTTCATCGATATCCTTCCCTAAAGATGGCCATCAAAACCACATCATCACCAATACCTTCAGCGATATCTATATTTTTCCAAAGGTTGCCATCCATAACCTTATAATCCCAATAACTGCATTCAATATCCGTATTTAGCCAAAGGTGGCCGATTGGCCATGCAATACCACATCATCACAATAACTGTTACCGATATCTATATTTTTCCAAAGGTTGACATCCATAACCTTATAATCCCAATAACTGCATTCAATATCCGTATTTAGCCAAAGGTGGCCAATTGGCCATGCAATACCACATCATCACAATAACTGTTACCGATATCTATATTTTCCTAAAGGTTGACCATCTAAAACCACATCATCACAATACCTTCATCGATATCTACATTTCTCCAAAGGTGGCCATCCAAACCCTCATCACAATATCTGCAGCAATATTCTACAGATTCATCAGCAGCTGCAGTATGTATGAAATAATAATTCTTAATTTCCAAATGAGACAATCTTCAAATATATTCAAATCTAGAAACGAAGACTTTCAATTTAGCGTCGTGTAATTTCTTTGCTTATTTCTTCTATTGGAAAGGAAACGTCCACGATTTTGGAAATTAAAAGCCGGTATAATGTTATAACCATGTTAACATTATCATATCTATAAATATTTGCTGCATCAGACATACAAACAATAGCATATACCTACTATCTTTTAGTTTTTAACTGCTTAATATTGATTGTGCAGGATCGAATATTGAATAGATCATGTTTTTTTTAAGATAACCTTAAAGGATAGCCACTTATGTCCAGTTGTACTGTCCTAACCTCTCTCATTCATTTGGTTATTGTTAACGCAGGCTCTGATTAAGTGATGGCGGGACATAAGCTCTTTGATGGTAAATATGAAACCATTTCTTAGCAGGCATACAGAATTGTTGTGTCAAGTTCCATGGTTAAAAACCTTATAAGTTTATTATAAAAACTTTAAATAACAATCAGTCAGTAAGTAAATAGTATTTGGAATTTATTGTTATATAGATATGTGTCTTTTCTTCGTGTGGGGATTTGAAAGCAGTGACAGATATAACTGTGTTAATTTTAATCTAATTTATAGTAAAACATTCTCTTATGGTCAAAATTAACATGAGTTTCTTTGATATTAGTATTGTAAAATATGTAATGATCTTTACGAAGAAAAAGATCGCTGCTAGAACGAACCAATGGGAAAACATAATGTGATTCGTTAATTAACTAAATAAAACCTGCCCTTTTTATAGACTTTACTTTCATGTTTTTGGTGACCACTGCCATAGGCTATAGAGTGGCTGTCTTTTGAAATAGTTCATACTTTATAGTTTATTTGAAATAAATGTAAAAGCTACTAAATTTGTTCATTGTCAAATGATGTTTTGATTTTAGAAAGCCATTTAAAGTCACTTTATATTTATCAATTTAATGCATATGCTTTCGCATGAATCTAATGTATTGTAACTATACATTTCATAGAGTCTACAACGTGACTAAGTAATTAATTTTACGACCTCTAGAAGTCGTAATATACTACTGAAAAAAATTAATGGTATATTTTTTTTTAATAAAGTGTAAAGATGATGTACGTTTACAACTATTTCAAATTTCGACGTATTTTCGTTCAAAACAAGATGAATGTTATTAAACCTTATAAAAATTGTAATGTGCATATGTTACAATGTGCAATGAAAGAAAGAAAACAATGGTATGATTTTATATTTTATATTTCATAGGCCTCTTAGTTTCTTAGTAATCAACCTTCAAACTTGGGTACATGTAATTTCTGCACCGACAGTAGTATCTATACATGAAAAAATTAAATGTAATCTAATAAAAATTAATTATTGTAATTTGATAAAAATAAATAAAACATTATTATGATAATTAGGAGATAAGGATTTTTCCGATTGATTCTCTAACGTTATGGTAAAAAACGAAATTGATTAGCCGTCACACTAATAAACAAGGGGAAAACAAACAATTCACTATGACAAAAAACAAATTCTGGTTCCTCAAAAACAAAACCAATTTCATATTCTCTGAAACATACATTTAAAAAAAAAATGTTTAGTGTTAAATTCAATGTTCGAAAAATAAAGTTTTTGCATACGCAAAAAAGAAGAAAATTCTAAGCATAATGCTATCGGCAATCAATGAACAACTCTAAATTTGTGTGTTATGAGAGTTATCTGAATTTATATAAAAAATAATAATTTGTACTATACACAATTATATTATGTAATATATTACCATGCGAAATAATAAAACATACCAATGGGTGTTACTAATAAATGTTTTTTATTATTTATTTATTTAAACCGTATTTCAAAAAGTTCTAACAAACTAATGAATAAAAAAAGTATTTCAATTTAAATTGACTTTTAACAATCCATTATTGTACATACTTAAAATAATATTGAAAGTTCAATATAATAATGTATATGTACAAATAAAGGTAACTACAATATTTGAAAACCTATTTCTTATACGGTTGCAATCATATAAAATGGCCATGTACAACTCATTTAAACTAATATAAAAATCAATTAGAGACTTCAATTCAACGATTTTTGTTCGGTTTTTAATTTCAAGACACCAGTTACTGTGAAATTATTTTGAATTTCTAATACTGTCATTATTATTTTTTAAATGACAACTGCTTCGTATATCAAAGGAGTTGTTACAGCATTCACCATAAAATAATATCAAAAAGTTGAAATAGTTTATAAATTAGTCCAAGCAAAAATAATGAATTGATTTTTAGTTTTACTTTAGTTTTAATAACAACAGTATCGTAACATTTCTGCTTTTTACATGTAGAAGGATTACTGAGGAGGAAGTGAAATGGTATGAAGATATCATGGAATGCCTTTTTATAGTAAATATTATCCTTAATGCCTGTTATGGTTTCCATAAACACAATAGTTGGTGTGTGTAAAAAAAGTGTATATAAATATAAATGAGCTATTTTAACTTAACAATGAGAAAAAACATAGTCTGTAAAATAGCTAAGAAATTAAACGATTTACATCAATTAAAAACGAATAAATTTATATTTATAGTAATATTTTAATAGAAATTAATGTAAAAATTGCTAAGCAACTAACCAAACTATTATAAGAATAAAAACAATGAATATTCATTAAATCTCAGTTTTTACTAGAGAAACCATTTTATCAATCATGTATTTTATTATTTAAAAATTTGAATAGATTTTCAATCATAATAACAGACAACTAAAATATCTGTAACAAAAAACAAATATTTTCAGCTTAAAATTAAACTTACAGATCTGATGTTGAAAACTCCATTGAGCCATGATTGTTTCAGCCAGTATTGCCGTAATAGTAAAGTAAAACGTTAAACTGGAGACAATTAATACTAACAATAATTTAAACTAAAGATAACTTCAATGAAAACAACTAGAACGTTCAAGAAATAATTGACTGTGAGTAGTACTGTTCCAAGTATTCATAATTAAAACTTGTTTAATCACTCTTCACCTTGTATCCACCTGAGCTAATAACGTCAATCCACAAGTGTCTGGTGTTAGCCTTATCAAAACTAAGCACACATTATCGACAGTCGATTAACCAGCAATGATTGGTTACATTTTTCGATTATTTGTCCATTTATTACGTACATACAATATATTTAAGGTGTTAGCTTTGTTTCTTTCATAGTATATGAGAAGCATTAACAGATCATCCAAAACTGGTGATAGGATCTCAATTCCTATCTTTCTGTCGGTAACACCTACAATAATTGTTACAATTTTAATCAGTATAAGCGTTGAAGCCTAAAGGCTATTTAGATTTTCAAAATTAGCCTTGAGATTCTTCCTCAATGGTTTCCAGCATTACTATGTAGTTCATATTAATTGAACCCGTCGTTTTTTATTTGTTAACATAAAATGATACGGTAATATTTTATTCGAAAGTTTAGACAGACTGATTCATTAAAATTTTTCCAGACTGATATGCATATCTTAAATACCTAAACTCCACAATCTAAAGTGTACTAATTTTATATTTTAACCTGAGTAGAAAGAAGTATGGCTACTTATATAGTAGCTAAAATACTACTAATATAAGTAGTTAAACACGCCTTCTCTTTTGAGATCGTATTTTACCATTAAGGGTGTTCGTCCGGATGCCCAGTTTAGCGCTCTAAGGAATTTAGTTCTAGATTTTATCTTAACTGCCACTAATAGTAGTAAAGATCTTCACTCATTAACGAACAAGCAATGTATTCCCCTCCCCTCTCACCCCCTCGAATACCCCGCCCCGCAAATTTGGGTACAGATGGGCACAACTCCCACAACTATACCAAACTCTAGCAATGAATGTTATTTATAATCATTTAATTGTAACTCATTTGGGGTCACACTGTTTTTCTATTTTTAAATTGGTGAACATTTTAAAAAATTTAAAAATAATATATATTATTTATCTATTTTTTAGCCGAAGATGATTGCACTGATTTCAACTCAAAATTTGAACAAATATTATTTATATAAAAATAATTGTTAACACTTAAAATTTTTTGTTGAGATTTACTATATACCCAAGTTGATTAGTACCTTTTGTTCACTATATTCCCCATGTGTTAATTAATTATATCACTCGGTATATTCATAAGTTATGCACCAAAAGGATCAAATTAGTCACTTTAGGCAGCCATATCTCCATAAAGAAATTTTTTAGAATGTTTCCCGTAACACATTTATTACTTACATGGATACTAACAATTTTATTTAAACAATTTAAAAAAATAATTTTCGATCGAACACCCTTAACTATTTTACTAACAAACAGTCTACGTAAAGGTGTAAACACAATAACCTTTTGAGGATAAGCCGTAAAAAATAAACAAAAACTAATTATGAATTATAATTTCATAGCGTAAGTAAAATTATTCACGATACAAGTAACTCCGATAAATAGAATAAATTACGGATTTAGCCACTGGAACTTGACTACCTAAACTGACTGTTGTATTGCGGTAGCATTATTACCTATTTACAACACTTTTTAAAAAAAATGCATTCGTAGATCATAAAAACCCATATTCAGTCGTGGAATGCCTACTTCAAAAACTCTGAAATATAATTAATTCATATTTAATTTCTTTGCACTTCAATCAACGCAAATAAGTATTATCATGTACAATTATTAAATTAAATAATTTTTTAACAAAACATTATCTAACCTATTTATGCCCAGTGACTCCAAAAGGGAACAGCATATTAAATGATGAATAAATTTTAAAATTACCTCTAATTATTACAGCTCTTCTAAGTGTTCATATAGGTAGTTTATGAAAAAAAACCAAGGAGAGTTTAAGCTTTCATAACTTGGGTATCGTTTACTCTAATGAGTACTTCTCCAGTTGTAAAAGAGCCTCCTGATCCATCCCTATTTAGACCACATTATTCATTATTCATGCATTATTTATCGGTAAGACTGGATAAAGGCTGGATATGGGCGAACATGAGGAGTGAATGAGTTTGTTGAATGTAGATGAACGAATGTTACCAACTAAGGCTAACTTTTCCTGAGGAAGAGCCATTTATAAATAGCCCAATAGCCAGGGCAACCAAACAGCTTTACGAGGAATCCGAACCACATAGTATTGGTCCTAATTTTATCTAACTGTCAGGCCTGATGCTCAGTTATCTTCCAAATACAACATCCGTGCACTAACTGCCACCAAACACGGACACTTCAGACTCATCTAGTAGTGTCCATGTCGATGGCAACCACTAAGCGAAGCCGTGTCGGTATTAAGATTACAGAGTATACAGTAAGAGAACCTATCGTCTACAATGTCCACAACAATTTCTCCCCAAGTAGCTGGTTTACATCACTGCACTAGTGGAAACAGTTTATTTATTTAATTTTCTGTATCCTATGGAAAATCAATCCTGTGTCCCCATATCAAACGGTCTCGTTCATTTGGTATGTTTACACCAACATAAATCTTACTTTAAATCTTGTTTAGGAGCATTAAAAACGCTATTTTAACTTCAAAAAACGACACCATATGTCCTATTAGAAGGTTGCCTGTCCTTTAGACTACACTCCGAAGACAAATTATTTAATAAGACCAGCATTGGTAGCACAACAGATTTCACAATGGAAATCGAGAATAACGGAAGTCTGCCGTTCCTTGACGTTTTAACTGTGGGACAAATAGGCCACTCTGTATACCGGAAATGTACACATACCAATAGATATTTAAATGTTGCTTCCCATCATCATCCGGCACAGATGAATGTAGTCTTAAACACTTAAGTTAATCGAGCCAATCATATTTCGGACCCAAATAGTTGGAAGAAAGAAGGATAAATATTACATTCAACGTTAAAACAGAATGGATATTCAGTTATAAAAATCAATAATACTATTGGAAAACAGCTGAAGAGGAAAGAACAAGAAAATAGAATTGATACAAGACAAGATAAGGATACCTCAAAAAGGCATATCTACCTTACATAAAGGGAACAAAGGAAAAGATTGGCAGGATATTAAATAAAGAAAATATTAAACCCATTTATAAGCCACCGAATAAGTTGAAGAATTTTCTGAGGACAGTCAAAGACAAAATTCCATTAGCTTAGCCTGGAGTATATGAAATACCTTGTAGTTGTGGATCTACAAGGAACTAACTTTTCCTGAGGAAGAGCCATTTATAAATAGCCCAATAGCCAGGGCAACCAAACAGCTTTACGAGGAATCCGAACCACATAGTATTGGTCCTAATTTTATCTAACTGTCAGACCTGATGCTCAGTTATCTTCCAAATACAACATCCGTGCACTAACTGCCACCAAACACGGACACTTCAGACTCATCTAGTAGTGTCCATGTCGATGGCAACCACTAAGCGAAGCCGTGTCGGTATTAAGATTACAGAGTATAGAACCTATCGTCTACAATGTCCACAACAATTTCTCCCCAAGTAGCTGGTTTACATCACTGCACTAGTGGCAACAGTTTAATTATTTAATTTTCTGTATCCTATAGAAAATCAATCCTGTGTCCCCATATCAAACGGTCTCGTTCATTTGGTATGTTTACACCAACATAAATCTTACTTTAAATCTTGTTTAGGAGCATTAAAAACGCTATTTTAACTTCAAAAAACGACACCATATGTCCTATTAGAAGGTTGCCTGTCCTTTAGACTACACTCCGAAGACAAATTATTTAATAAGACCAGCATTGGTAGCACAACAGATTTCACAATGGAAATCGAGAATAACGGAAGTCTGCCGTTCCTTGAAGTTTTAACTGTGGGACAATTAGGCCACTCTGTATACCGGAAATGTACACATACCAATAGATATTTAAATGTTGCTTCCCATCATCATCCGGAACAGATGAATGTAGTCTTAAACACTTTAGTTAATCGAGCCAATCATATTTCGGACCCAAATAGTTGGAAGAAAGAAGGATAAATATTACATTCAACGTTAAAACAGAATGGATATTCAGTTATAAAAATCAATAATACTATTGGAAAACAGCTGAAGAGGAAAGAACAAGAAAATAGAATTGATACAAGACAAGATAAGGATACCTCAAAAAGGCATATCTACCTTACATAAAGGGAACAAAGGAAAAGATTGGCAGGATATTAAATAAAGAAAATATTAAACCCATTTATAAGCCACCGAATAAGTTGAAGAATTTTCTGAGGACAGTCAAAGACAAAATTCCATTAGCTTAGCCTGGAGTATATGAAATACCTTGTAGTTGTGGATCTACAAGGAACTAACTTTTCCTGAGGAAGAGCCATTTATAAATAGCCCAATAGCCAGGGCAACCAAACAGCTTTACGAGGAATCCGAACCACATAGTATTGGTCCTAATTTTATCTAACTGTCAGACCTGATGCTCAGTTATCTTCCAAATACAACATCCGTGCACTAACTGCCACCAAACACGGACACTTCAGACTCATCTAGTAGTGTCCATGTCGATGGCAACCACTAAGCGAAGCCGTGTCGGTATTAAGATTACAGAGTATACAGTAAGAGAACCTATCGTCTACAATGTCCACAACAATTTCTCCCCAAGTAGCTGGTTTACATCACTGCACTAGTGGAAACAGTTTATTTATTTAATTTTCTGTATCCTATGGAAAATCAATCCTGTGTCCCCATATCAAACGGTCTCGTTCATTTGGTATGTTTACACCAACATAAATCTTACTTTAAATCTTGTTTAGGAGCATTAAAAACGCTATTTTAACTTCAAAAAACGACACCATATGTCCTATTAGAAGGTTGCCTGTCCTTTAGACTACACTCCGAAGACAAATTATTTAATAAGACCAGCATTGGTAGCACAACAGATTTCACAATGGAAATCGAGAATAACGGAAGTCTGCCGTTCCTTGACGTTTTAACTGTGGGACAAATAGGCCACTCTGTATACCGGAAATGTACACATACCAATAGATATTTAAATGTTGCTTCCCATCATCATCCGGCACAGATGAATGTAGTCTTAAACACTTAAGTTAATCGAGCCAATCATATTTCGGACCCAAATAGTTGGAAGAAAGAAGGATAAATATTACATTCAACGTTAAAACAGAATGGATATTCAGTTATAAAAATCAATAATACTATTGGAAAACAGCTGAAGAGGAAAGAACAAGAAAATAGAATTGATACAAGACAAGATAAGGATACCTCAAAAAGGCATATCTACCTTACATAAAGGGAACAAAGGAAAAGATTGGCAGGATATTAAATAAAGAAAATATTAAACCCATTTATAAGCCACCGAATAAGTTGAAGAATTTTCTGAGGACAGTCAAAGACAAAATTCCATTAGCTTAGCCTGGAGTATATGAAATACCTTGTAGTTGTGGATCTACAAGGAACTAACTTTTCCTGAGGAAGAGCCATTTATAAATAGCCCAATAGCCAGGGCAACCAAACAGCTTTACGAGGAATCCGAACCACATAGTATTGGTCCTAATTTTATCTAACTGTCAGGCCTGATGCTCAGTTATCTTCCAAATACAACATCCGTGCACTAACTGCCACCAAACACGGACACTTCAGACTCATCTAGTAGTGTCCATGTCGATGGCAACCACTAAGCGAAGCCGTGTCGGTATTAAGATTACAGAGTATACAGTAAGAGAACCTATCGTCTACAATGTCCACAACAATTTCTCCCCAAGTAGCTGGTTTACATCACTGCACTAGTGGAAACAGTTTATTTATTTAATTTTCTGTATCCTATGGAAAATCAATCCTGTGTCCCCATATCAAACGGTCTCGTTCATTTGGTATGTTTACACCAACATAAATCTTACTTTAAATCTTGTTTAGGAGCATTAAAAACGCTATTTTAACTTCAAAAAACGACACCATATGTCCTATTAGAAGGTTGCCTGTCCTTTAGACTACACTCCGAAGACAAATTATTTAATAAGACCAGCATTGGTAGCACAACAGATTTCACAATGGAAATCGAGAATAACGGAAGTCTGCCGTTCCTTGACGTTTTAACTGTGGGACAAATAGGCCACTCTGTATACCGGAAATGTACACATACCAATAGATATTTAAATGTTGCTTCCCATCATCATCCGGCACAGATGAATGTAGTCTTAAACACTTTAGTTAATCGAGCCAATCATATTTCGGACCCAAATAGTTGGAAGAAAGAAGGATAAATATTACATTCAACGTTAAAACAGAATGGATATTCAGTTATAAAAATCAATAATACTATTGGAAAACAGCTGAAGAGGAAAGAACAAGAAAATAGAATTGATACAAGACAAGATAAGGATACCTCAAAAAGGCATATCTACCTTACATAAAGGGAACAAAGTAAAATATTGGCAGGATATTAAATAAAGAAAATATTAAACCCATTTATAAGCCACCGAATAAGTTGAAGAATTTTCTGAGGACAGTCAAAGACAAAATTCCATTAGCTTAGCCTGGAGTATATGAAATACCTTGTAGTTGTGGATCAGTCTACATAGGGGAAACCAAGAGGTTAATTTCCACAAGGATTAAGGAACATATAAGGCATACTAAGAATTAAGATACGGAAAAGTCTGCAGTTGCTAAACACAGCACAAATAGTAATCATGGAATTTCATTTGACAAAACTAAAGTCCTTGCCAACATCCCACATTATTACCGGAGAATCGTAATGGATGCTATAGAAATGTATAAAAGAAGACATTTTTTTTAATAAGGATGATGTATACGGCTTCCAAAGATATGGGAACTCATTTTAAGTAAATTGAAAAGTCAGCCATATTGATTTTCTTCGGCCAATTACCGTAGGTCACGTGGGTCGTGCCTCCGCCCCCTCTCCATTATACCTGCCAAATCAGTCCCCACCACCTGTTATAAAAGCTGGAAGGTCATTCCATGATCTCAGTCTTAGAGAAACTACTAAGGATGCCACATCACAGTATGGACGAAACGTCTGGTTATCTTGTAAATATTGTAGATAGTACCTTGACGCGGTTGTCACCGTAAAATGTAGATTTCATTCATTTACATCTTCTTAAAACATTAAATCTGGATTTGTAGCATTCATAAGCTATTTTAAACTATATTTAATTCAATAAAATTACTAACATAAGATTTATCAGATAAAATCTATAATGTAAGTTGTTTCTTATGCGAATGGATTTGACAGTACCAGCATCAAAGCAAAGCAATATTATCGATAATATAGCACAACATAGTTGCAAAACAAACATCATTACATTACATTGAAATAAATGAGCTTATATATCCTTTTACTAATTAAAAACTAGTTATTCATTATACTGGTAAATTCGGTTGTCCCTTCAATCCTGTTGGCAGTTGATTTGAATAATTTGATACATGATTAATAAACCTGTTTTTCAAAATGAGAAGATAAGTGTACTGGAATAGCTAATGAATTTGACTGAGTGCTTCTAAGCATATGGTTGGTTGTGAGGGCAAAGGAAAAAGATTGAAAATTTTCTTAAAAAATACTAACGATTCATATATATTATAACGATAGTTATATATATGCTAGGGAAAGTGCAGAGATGGTTTGCTCGAAAGGAGTAGCGTAGTTGGTTCAATCCCGGCTTCATGTGCTAAGGTTCTCAGTTCGAACCCAATCAGAGTCAATACATTTTGAGAAGGATCAGCTGATAACCATCGGCTGTTCTTCATTTGTCATTGGGCTATTAATTAATGACACTTTCTAAGGAATAGTCGGCCTTAGTTTGTAACAATGACTACATTTGCTCATCCACACTCATCACACTCATTCGAAATCCATATTCGCCCATATCTTGACGATCGGCGTCTTATGAATAAATAAATATACCTCTGCAAGTTGCATTTCTCATCCCCAGACTGTGTTTTTTTTTTTTTTCTTTTCTTTTTTGAAATGTGTGTACAATTTTAATAAAGTAGACAGTAATTATTGACTGTACCCTTTATCATGGAAGAGGGGTGGAAATGACGATCGATGAAGGGTTAATGGGTAGAAAGCCTGAACAGTTGGCCAAAAATCTTTGACAAACGTTTCGTAAAGAAAAATAATAGACATCAATTTTGTCATTTAAAGACCTAAGAAATAAACAATTTCTATAAAAGTCATTCTGCAGTTAAAATATTATTATTACTATTATTTACTAAAAATGCTCTAAAAATATTTTACAAACTCATATCATTATTAATGCAGCATATACTCGTTAATCATAGTTCTGTATTGTTAATTATTGTCAAGAAAATTGTAGATTCGATATTTCTTTTTGTAAGTACATACTTTTTACGTTCATAAACTACTGAGTAATAAAACATAAAATAAATTAAATAGTAATATTTTATAATTTTTATAAAATGTACAATATACCCCTGAGTTTTTATAATGTATTAATTGTGTTACTTAAAGTGCTATGAATGTCAAAACAATAACAATTATTCTAAAGTTATATGTCAACTCATAGTGAAGTCATAAAATATAATATTGTTTACATAAAACATAAAGTTGTTTGCTTCAACAGCTTCACATGTTTTTAACAATGCTTTGTAAAGAAGAAAAGTCGTAAAACAAACGTTGTCCTTTGAGCAACAAAATACTACTTAGGAGCACAGTATAACCCAGTTTTATTTTTTCTAAGTCGTCGTCTTTTATAGAAGGCCTGACAGGGCAAAACACATTCTTTAGGCCAATTTTTATTTTACACCACCAGTGTTTTAAATTTTATTAACTAGAACACTCTTATGAGTTTAATTTTAAGACTAAAATAGCATTTTTATATATTTAATCAATTTACATTACTATAATTAAGCTTTTACTCAATAATATTTTATATAATTTTATACAATATACATTAACCCTAGCACTCGCCCTCCTGAAGCGCTCCTGATAGGCGACTCCACTCTCCGAGCGGCGGCCAGCATGATCAAAGACAACTTTAAAGCAAATGTTCTGACTTACGTAATTCCGGGAGGTACAATAAAAAATCTCAGCCACTTTATCAACAACACTGAAACTCTCCCGCAAAAAGTTATAGTTAACTTCGGATCTAATGATCTAGCAAACGCTATCACCCCAAATCATCTCATGCGCCCTCTGTGGTATGCTATCGACGCAGGACAAAAACTCTTCCCTGATACTAAATGGTACATTAATGGAATCCTCTACCGAAGAGATATTCGTGACAGACATGTCGATGGCATAAATGAAGCACTTAAATTCATGTGCCTTAATCTAAAAATAAACTACATTGACACTAAGCCAGCTACCTCAGACCACCACTATAGGCCTGACGGAACCCATCCAAATAAATACGGTGCTACTGCCCTAGCAAACTTAATTCTCGACGCTACCCAGATTGCTTACGACCCACCCGACAACTCACAACAAGCTCTCCACATGCCAGTGATGAAACACAATGCCACCTGCCACAACCAGAGCCCAACACAAACCAACCTGAGTAATTCCACAGAAAGCCCTGATGGAAAAACTACCTGACGACGCCAGTCACCCTCTCAGCATAACCAAAATTAAGAAACCTGCGACTTTGAGGCCCAACCACAGTGCCAAGCCTGCTTTTAAAATCTTCCACCTAAACATCCAAAGAGGCCTTCACAAGAAAATTGACCGACTTACCATAGATCTAAATCAAATTCAACCTGATATTCTAATTATCTCCGAACACGGACTATCTGACCAAAATCTTAAACAAACAAACATTACTAATTATAGCCTAATAACCAGCTTCTCCAGATCCAACAACAAATGGGGAGGAATATCAATTTATGCCCTAAATGAACTAACTGCTAAAACTAAAATCATCGACACCAAACCCATCTGCCAAGAGCTAATAGCAGAAATCACAGCTATTGAACTCTTAAATAAAAACAAAAGCATTGTTATTATAGGAGCCTATAGACCGCCCTCAAACAATTTGGAACTGTTTCAGGAATCCCTCGGGACACTACTATCAAAATTTACAAATAAAAGAAAACAAATAATTCTCCTTGGAGACCTCAACATAAACCTCAAACTTGATCAAGATAAAAATGTAATAAACTTCAATAATTTTCTTCTGGGACATAATCTAACTATCCCACACACCCCAATCACTAGAATCACTCCTTCCTCAGCTACTAGCATCGATACATGCATCACTAACCTCCCAAAACAAAGTATTAAGGTGATGACACATAGTAATACAATATCGGACCATTTGGGTATTAGCTGCTCAATAATCTCAGGCCCTGCTAAAGACAACAAACCAATTCTACGGTACAGCAGATCAGTCTCTAAAAATAACCTAGACATTTTACAAATAAACCTAAAAAAAATAAGCTGGGATACGATTTACGCAGCGACATCAATAGATGAAAAGTACAATATCTTTTCAAAAACCCTTCAGGAAGAGATAAATTCCATCATGCCCTACACTTACAAACCTTTCAAACTAAACCAAAATAAAAAATTCTGGACTCAAGAAACCTTAAAGCTTAAATCTACTCTCTCATTAGCGCAAAGCAAATACTACTTGACCAATGACAATCAAGACAAAAATAACTACATTAGACTCAAAAGAACTTATGATCAAAAAGTAAAGAAGGACAAATCAGATTTTACCATCTTAACAATTAACGAAGCATCAAATAAAAATAAGCACATCTGGAATATAATCAACAAAGAAAGAACAAAATCCACACTAACTCAAAATAACCTAACATTAAAAATTAATGAAACTGATATAACAGACCCCAGAAGTATTGCGGAACAATTTAATTCATTCTTCATATCTATGGGCCAAAACCATTCACAGACTAACGACGACAAAATTGGATCACAAATACTCCCAACAGACTCTAATTCCACCCTAGGCCCATCCCTCCAGCAATTCAAAATCATCACCAAATCGGAGTTAGAATCACTTTTCAAAACCATGCCCCCCAAAAACTCTGCGGGTTTGGATTCTATATCAAACAAAATCCTCAAACACTGCAAAAATGAGATTATCGACCCCTTCTTACATATCATAAACACATCAATTAAACAAGGGACTGTTCCCAAACAAATGAAACAAGCCATAGTTTATCCTAAGCATAAAAAAGGCGACATTAACTGCATTGAAAACTACCGACCAATCTCTATACTACCAACCTTATCTAAATACCTGGAAAAAATAATTAACAGACAACTTACAAACTTTTTAGAAAGCTCCAACACAATCTCAAATAATCAACACGGCTTTAGAGAAGGAAAAAGCATCAATACAGCCCTCACCCAACTATGCGAAACCATAACCAATATGTGGGAAAATAAACATCAAGCCTCAGGCCTATTTATCGACCTTCGTAAAGCCTTCGACAGCCTTGACAGAACAACACTAATTAAAAAACTTAAAACTCTAAATATTAAAAACAAAGCACTTTCATGGCTTACCAGCTACCTAACGGACAGATATCAACTCATCGAAATTGAACAACTTTCCCAAAACATCGTAATAAAAACCAGGTCAAAATTAAAACAAACAACATCAGGAATACCCCAAGGATCAGTGTTAGGACCCCTACTCTTCTTAATATATATCAACTCCTTCCCAGAACTCCTACCAGGGAGTAGCACATGTATAATGTTTGCCGACGATACCACTATTCCCCTGCAAAAGACTTTACCTGAAAACACTCAAATAAATGAACTACTGGATCAAGCTACAATTGGCTTTAATCAACTAAAACTTAACATCAATAAATCAAAGACAATTCACATTAATTTCTCCACCAAACCCCAAAATATACAAGAAATACCCAAAGACAACTAAATCATCACCGCAAGATCAACCAAATTCCTCGACATAACACTAGACGAAAACCTAAAATGGGAACCACACATAATTAAATTAGAAAAAACGCTAGCCTCTACTACTTTCGCCCTTCGCAGACTCCGAGAAATCACAAATAAAGACACAGCACTAATAGCATACCATGCTCTTTTTGCATCACATCTCCGATTTGGAATAATCGCCTGGGGAGGAGCAAATGAATACCTAATAACATCAATAATGAAACAACAGAAGAACGCAATCAGGGCCATAGAACAAACCCAATACCTTGAACACTGCAAAAACCTTTTCATCCAAAATAAAATTCTAACCGTAATATCATTATACATCCTAGAACTAATCAAACTCATAAAAAACAATCCCCCAACACTTAGATCAGAATGCCACAAATACAATATTAGAGTAAAGACCAATTTTAACTCAGAGCATCACAGACTAACAAAATCAAGTAAAAACCCTAAAGCTATGGCTATACAAATCTTCAATCTACTACCACAAAATTTAAAACTACAACTCCATAATAAAAACTTTCTTACAACATTAAAAAATTATCTAATTGATAGGCCATATTACAAATTAACAGAATTCTTTGATGAGCATAAATAGGGCCAAAGCTCACTCAACACTCAACACTACAACTCTGACGATTCCCTGGTCTTGACGACTACGGAGAAGACTTCGATGGTAAATGGTAAATGGTATTAGAATGTATATGATATAAGATATTAAAATAGTAAAATATATATTGTAGATAATTAAATACAAAATAGCAAACTTCAAGGTTGAATTTGAAGATTGTTTTTGCTTATTAATTTAATTTCATTATTTAATTCAAATTAAAAATAATTAATAATTACTACATTGTGGTTGATTAGTTTATTTTATTGGCTTTGAGTGATAGATTAAGAACATTTCCAGAATGAACACGTAGTATTAAATGATTTTGTGTCTAGAGAAGTTATAAATTGAGCATGCAACTCGAACCAAATTACTGTCTGGTTTTCAAATTTAGTTTAAAATACAAATATATTGATTGATTGATCTTTTAAATAATTTATGGATTTACAAATACCATCTCATTTATTTGTGAGCCTAATACAAGTAGAATTGGTGAGATAATTAATTAATTATTTCCTTCTAATCAAACTATTCTACTTTATTTAATTTAAAAGTATGCAAACATAGATTAACATGGACCAAAATGAAAAATGGCAAACTTTAAACAGTTGACGTATGCTTCCTCTAAGACACTGCTATTTATATTTCCCTGGGGAAATTAACTTTACTTGTATTTTTCATACCCGATCACATAATTCAAACGGGGGTAAACTTAATTTTATAGACAAAATTCACATCAAAATTGTAATTGGTGTATTGAGCTTTTTCATAATTCATAACTTTTACTTTTAATAATCATGCTCAGTGTTACTAGATACAAATATTACATTTAATAATCATGCTCAATGTTACTAGTTACAAATATTACACTTAATAAAAAAAATAATGTTGATTATCTCGCACACTTTCCTGGGCTTTAGAGTGTTTATATGGGAAAGTCAGTGGCAAAGTGGTATGTGGTAATAGAACTTGGTAGTTGGATTAACGATAGCGCACAGGTTCTAATCATGGCTAAGGCAGTATGTTTTATCAGTAATATTCACCTTGTACTGTACCGGTTCTCCTCTTACACTGTCTGATAAGTTCCCCGCACAGATCAATAGTCTGTGGGGATCGGATAGATTAAGGATGAAGAGGAGATCTGAATCTCCTTTTATTTTAAATAAATAAATAAGATGGAAATAAATCATCAATCCCAATCGTTCATTCACCCTATGAGTATAAGTCATAGGAGAGAAGACATGAGAACTCAATGGTTTCCATCGACATGGACAGTACTAGAGAAGTCTAAGACGTCCGTATTGGATGGTAGTCTGGGTCCGACTGTTTTTTAGGCAAGTGTAGTGAGTATCAGGCTTCTCAATTAGCTTAAAATTAGACCAGTACTACGTGGTTCGGATTTCACGTAAAACTGTAGGTCCCTTATTTTCCCTGTCTATTGTGCTATAGATAAATTGCTCTTTCTAAGGAATAGTCAACCATATTAACAATGACTACAGTCACCACAGTTCATCTACAGTCACCACACTCATTTATTTATTTTTTATTTATATTTTATTATTTATTTACTTCATTTATTTTTCATACTAGATATATATATAACTTGTATTGGAGAAAATAATTTCATCAATATTTGTTATTGATTTTATTTTTTTAAGAGGGATGGATTTCATCATTTTTCAAGCTCTTTTGTAAAAACTAATATTATATTATACAGTTTTAAATCGTGATTACTCAATGTGAGTATAAATTTAAGCTGATGTGCAACATAAGCAATCTTGTCGTCTGACATTTCGAAAGCCAAACCTTTGAACGTCAAATTAAAGTACACCCTAAAGTTTAAAAGTTGGAAGTATTATTTTATTTATTCAGAATATTATGATTTTAATGGGTTAACATGTATATTATCTCAAGATATAAATATTTACAAATATATAACTCATATACTTATGGGTGATAAAGTTCATTGAGTATCAGTTACTTGAACATGTTCTTCATAAATTGTATTATATTCTTTTGTATATACTCAAATAAATGAGTGTTTCTCGTTTGATGATGTTGGTGAAAGGCTTTGAAAATACTTAATTTATTGGTTAAATATCTAAAAATATGATTAAATATGTTTAGTGAAGAATATTACCTCAATTAATTAACAACATTAAACTAATTAAGTTTTATTAGCTGGAGTGTTTTCGTTAGGTTGATTAATTAATGCAAGAACACGATTCCTCCAGATGGAGTCCTCCACTAATATGTTGGAGATTAATGCAATGTTCATGCATTAATCGAAACATTGAAAATTATTGGTACTATAATCAGACAGTAAATACTACAATACTATATATTTGTATTTGTATGAAACGTGATATTTTTTCTTTTCAAAAATGACAATGGCAAAAATTATTACGTAAAAAATGTTCAAATGATTTAAATACAAAACTATTTATTCCTAAAGAAAATTGGAAAGTTTGGTTAAATATACTATCAATGTCTCCACAATCTAGTAAAAGAGTTAACTGATTTACATAACATTTACTATACAGGTATGTTAATCACACGCTATTGATAAGGTTTCATTTATTTACTGTCCGTACCTTGAGCATTATTCTCATCCCATTTAAGGTTAAACAGAACCGTTATCCTGATGTATACCAAATTTATGCCAACTCAAATGCTAATGCTACCCTGCACGGTCATTGCTCCCTTTACTCCTAGCAAAATATGAATAGAATCTTGAGAGAGGCATGCTAACAATTTAGTTTCATTTTCAATTGATTTTAAATTTTAAATTTAATAGTTAGCCTACTCTACAGAATGGTTTAGAAAACCTAAATACATTTATTTTTAACAATTACTTTTTGAAATATAATCAACCCTCCTATATAATACGTGAAGACGTTTTTTTGTCAACGCAACTGATTCCTTATTTCTTGACCAATTTAAACCATTGGAGTGTCAAAACATTTGTCTCTGTTTTTAGTTGTGCAATATGGGTTTACTTCTTCAATGTGTACAACTTTATGGGTATGAGAAGCCCTCAAACTACGTTTTTGAGCCATAAGAATAACATGGAGGGAGATTTAAATGAATCGAAAACTAACAGCTGTGCAAATGTAAATAAAAATGTCCAAAAAGTTTTAACAGCTTTTGGAATGTAAACATCGGTGTTTGTAATATTGAGGAGGTTAGATCTTTCATAATGTTAAACCAGGGTAGGTTGTAAGCTTGGTTTATTCACATTAGATTGTAGACCTCTGTTCCACTGAACTTGAAGGTCTCAATGGTAATCTAATTCAGTTATTTTATTTATTAAATTAATATTTACATGTTAAACAAAAACAAATGAAATAAACGAAAATAAGCTAAGTAATATTATTGGGTGTTTATACTGTACTAATAAATAGATAGTAACGCAAGTAATAAGTGTGAGATACTGAAAATAAATTGAATATTGTGAACTTACGTTTTACAGTAAACCTACTATTATTTGTAGGGAAAATTCGCAGGCCAAAGTGAATTGAGTGCAGCGAGTAACGGGATTGGCACGCGAAGCATCCAGGGGTATCCCGTTGTTATAATTATTACATGCTATATTTTAATGGCATATAATAGACGTGTATAGTTATGCTAATATAATTTAATATAGCAACATTTAATAAAGTAAATATTGAAAAGTTAAATACAACAAACAATATCCAGTAAGTTAAATGGATGTGATGAAAAAGTTCCTTTATGTATTGTTGAAATTTAATGTATAATACCTAATGTTTTTATAATCAAAACAAATTTATTTGTTACGTATTTCGGCTCCATTTAGTACCAGAACAATAGTAACAACTATTTGAAACGTTCCCAATTCTTGTTTACTTAGAGTTTCGGCAAACCTACTGTGAAGTGTTTGAAAGACGATTAATTATTCTCAAATTACGATCGGATGAATTCTGTAATTCTCCCCCAATCATTTAATACGACGTTTAGTTCCCAGATGTTGAAACAAAATATTTTATAATATTCATAATTTTTTTTAGAAATTTTACGAACCTAATTTAGTGCGTAGGGTTTTTTTTTAGAAATTTTACGAACCTAATTTAGCGGGTATAAAAGATTTTATTTCTTTCTTTAGCAGATATTATTTTTACAAAAAAGTCTTAGCCTTGTCTAGATAAGGGTTTAAAAATTCTAAAAATACATAGCTGTTTGTCTAATCATAAATAGTTTTACAAAACATCCTAGTTTTAAAATTCTGACGTAGAATATTTTGAAAACTCTATACTACATATGGGACTTATTATGAAAAAGTTAAAAGAATTGTAAAATGTCGAGTAATAGTAAAAAACATTCTTATGCTATGGGTTGACCTAAAAAAAGTCATAACAGAGATTAAGGGTTTTTTTATAAATACCCACCAGTGTATTTTGTTCATGCAAAATACGTTTGTTTTGTTTATTTATTGCAATTTTTACCTTCTATATTTCTGGCTTACATACTATTCTTTTTTTAATTTTTAGCTCTCACACCAAGGCAAAAGTATCTTAAATAATCACTAATGTTAAGTAAATACACTCTCTTAAATATAAACGATTCATGTTTTTAGAATAATAATATTTTTTAACTACAATTATTTATTTTTATTCTCTGATTCCTAGTAATGTAAACAGACATGTGTTTCAAAGCAGGTGAAAATAGTTCCTTACATGTTTCTCTTACTTTCTAATACCTCACCGTCATTTTATGGAGCCATTGGGATTCATTATGAAGGATTAGTTAACGAAAATTGTAGCAAATAATAATCATTTAATAAGATTAGATAAATTATTCAGACAATCCCATTGCACTTTCTAAATTGAAGTATGACAACCCTAGGGCCCAGTTTACGTGATGTCCATTCAATTCGTCGTTTATCTACAACAAAACAGATTTGCATGTCAGGTAAATATGTTTGCTAATTTTGAAAATCCCTAAATACTGTTAAATTTATCCTTGAAATATTCCGTGTATAATTGTGTTGAAATTCAATTAATTTATAATTTAAAATCATATTGGATTTAAATTTACATGAAAACTTGAACGTGTAATAATTCATTTGTGGTACTATTTATTAGTTCATAAAATAAAGCTTAAAATACCATAAAATATAGAAATTACATCAATAAATCTAGCTACTGAGTAAAAACATAAAACAAATTACTGTTTATTTATTGAATAGCCCGACTTGACTTCAGATCTCTCTTACAGCAAATGCTGGAACTACAATGAGTTTGGGAGTATTACAACCACCGATGAGACGATGTGAGCCAGCCGCTACCTTTACGTCTTGCATTTTTGCCAAGTTTCAGTTCTTTAAAAGCACCTGTTATAACTTAACCTAGTTGTTTTATATGTGAACCTACATTATGATCGTGTACTTTTCCGCATTTTGTTTCCCATTGTAAAAAGATTATTCTTATCGCGTTATTTTTTTAAATTTTACTATATTATTTTTTGAACAAATTAAAAGTATTTGAGTGCAAGTCCTCCTCAAAAAATGCCATAAGAAAAACATTGTCCTCATCGCAATGCCGCACGTAAGAGCTACACTCAAATACCACTAAGCGCACTCATGTAGAGTCGGGACATTCATTAAATACAGTATAACTACAAATACGTCAAAATAGCATTCCCAGACGTCCACAAACAGCTGAACAACAACTAACTACTAAATACAAATCATTAATAAGCAACAGCAAACAATTGTCAGATATCCAGTAACATTTGGAGGAGATCATTGTATAATTGTGGACTAAAGTTCTACAGAAGATAACCTCAACCAAAGAAATAAGTAAGGCTGTTCATCTGTGAGTTAAGATATGATGAGCTAAACCCTGCTGAATTAAAATAGGTCCTGTTGTTTCACTCACTAGATTAGCCACCAGCCACGATGCAAGTTGTAACATGACAACCTTATAGCCACATTGTTGGATCTGACATTACCTACCTCTAAGTGGTTTTTTTGCCAAGTTTCAGTTATATATGTTATAACTTAACCTACTTGTTTGATAATGTGAATTTATACTATGATCGTGTACTTTCCCACATTTTGTTTCCCATTGTAAAAAGATTATTCTTATCATGTTATTTTATAATTTTTACTATATTATGTTTTCAAACAATTAATCTGGCAATCATCGTAATAAGACCCTAATTACTCTATAGAGAACAATACACGACTCTGTTTAAACAATAAATCTGGCAATCATCGTAATAAGACCCTAATTACTCTATAATACACGACTCTTTGTTTAAACAATTAATCTGGCAATCATCGTGATAAGACCCTAATTGCTCTATGATACACGACTCTTTTTTTAAACAATTAATCTGGCAATCATCGTGATAAGACCCTAATTACTCTATAATACACGACTCTTTGTTTAAACAATTAATCTGGCAATCATCGTGATAAGACCCTAATTACTCTATAATACACGACTCTTTGTTTAAACAATTAACCTGGCAATCATCGT
Organism: Stictocephala bisonia; assembly: GCA_035578905.1. NCBI lineage: Eukaryota > Metazoa > Arthropoda > Insecta > Hemiptera > Membracidae > Stictocephala > Stictocephala bisonia. Next base: position 85,090 of record JAQJVL010001646.1, on the reverse strand, counting down.
GATAAGACCCTAATTGCTCTATGATACACGACTCTTTTTTTAAACAATTAATCTGGCAATCATCGTGATAAGACCCTAATTACTCTATAATACACGACTCTTTGTTTAAACAATTAATCTGGCAATCATTGTGATAAGACCCTAATTACTCTATAATACACGACTCTTTGTTTAAACAATTAATCTGGCAATCATCGTGATAAGACCCTTATTACTCTTAGACTTAGAAACACGATACTAATATGTTGGAAAATGATTTTATTCCAGAGTCCTTAACAACGCTAAAGTCAGACACTGCATTCTGGAGCCATTGATTTGGTTCGGAAATTATGAATAATTATCATATTCATCTTGATTTAAAAGTAAAAAATCAAGATGGATTATATTATCTTAGATTCAGGATAATATTATTATCATCAGCCCATTCGACAGAAAATTCAACAGCTGGCTCCAAGTCTAAGTGGTCTTCGTTTTCAAAAATAGGCTGTGAAACTTTGATAACACCAGAAAACGTTGCAATTCTACACAGAAAATAAACACTGTAAAATACAAAGAGTGAACTGTTTGTGGATCATTGAACTTGCAAATAGATTTTAGGATAGGTTTGAAGTTTGAGAGAAAAGATGGCTCTTAATTATTCAAAATTAAAACTAATTAGGCTTCAAAATTCATATTCAGAACGAATGGAGATTCACCTGTTAATAATTCCAATTAAAAAGAGAGACAAGCAGAGGCATAATGATTTCAACAAGTTTGACGATAAATTACGGCATTACGCAATTCCACATGCTTTATAACGCTTCACGTTCTGGAATATTGATAGGTTGTTATTTACTGTGGTTCTAGAATCCACAGACTAACAGATTCAACACCCTTTCACCAAAAAAATTTGACGTTTGATGGCCTCAGCTCTCTGACAGTTTGAGACTCCAACATTAAGATTAATTAAAAAATGCTAAGTATTCACTAAACACTGAACCAAGTTCACTTGGGTTCTCGATACCTTATTATCAACAGTAGCAGCTGGAGAATCAGAAGTAAAGAATACTGATAACGGCTTTTTAAATTGTAATATGATAAATAAAAAATATGCTACATAAAATGTAATTACAAATGACATACAAACAGGAATAAATAAAAATTTACTCATACTAAAGTCCCTGTCCTTAAAAGGATTAAAGGTAGATGTAAGGACATGAACAACAAAGGCATATCTAAATAGCGAAATTGCAACTATACTGAAACAAAAAATTACCAAAACATCAGGTGACATTTTGAGAAAAAGAATCAGCATTTTGGAAGTAAGCCCACAAGGGCACATTCCTTTATACAAATAAAATAGAAAAGTATTATACAAGCAAAAACTAAACAGCTAATGTGCATAACTACAGAACAAACCAACTGCATAAGCTATATATGCATATATATTCATTTACTTTATTGAAATAAATGTCTGATTTTCAAACTTCTCCAAGAACCTTTCACATGCTTCAGTTTGAGATTCCGTGCAATCAAATGGAAAATATTTATGATATCTAATATTTTGGGTGTAGTGCGCAAAGCCAAGGGCCCAGTTGATGCGGTGACCATTCAACTCTCCGTTAACCTATTGCAAGACATAAGAAGGATTTCAAAACATAAACAGTTGATATATTGAGGAACTAGCTGGCGTGATGACTGACCATCCTTTCATCAACCTACAGCATGACAACAGAGCTTTCAAAATACAAAGATTGGATTGTCATAAAGAGGTGATATATTCAGGCACTAGCTGGCACAGTCACTGTCCATCCTTCCATCAATAAACAGCATGACAACAGAGCTTTCAAAATACAAAGATTGGATTGTTATAAACAGGTGATATATTCAGTAAATAACTGACTTCAAGTCTCTCAGCCTCTCCATCAACCTGCAACATGACGTATGAAATCTGTCGCCACATCCACTTTTGACTATCTGTAACAGGAGACATATTCTGGGAAATAACTAAATTGATGTCTTTCAGCCTTTCCATCATTCTGCAGCATGAGATAGGATATATGTCAATACATTACTTTGGACTGTCTGTAATAGGTGACATATTCTGGAAATAACTAAATTGATGTCTTTCAACCGCTCCACCAACCTGCAGTATAACATAGGATATATGTCAAGACATACAAATTTGACTATCTGTAACAGGTGATATATTCAGGAACTAACTAACTTGATGTCTTTCAGCCTCTCCACCAACCTGCAGAATGACATAGGATATATGTCAAGACATACGCTTTTGACTATCTGTAACAAGTGAGATATTCAGGAATTAAATAACTTGATGTCTTTCAGCTTCTCCATCAACCTGCAGCACGACATAGGATATATATATATATATATATATATATATATATATATATATATATATATATATATATATATATATATATATATTAAGACACACATTTTGAACTGTCAGTAACATATTGTACATTTAGGAACCAGCTGACATCATGCTTGTTCACCTCTTCATCAACCTGCAGCATGACATAGGATATATGTCAGGACATACTGTTTGGACTGTCAGTAACATATTATTTAGGAACCAGCTGACATCATGATTGTTTACCTCTAGCATGGCTTAAGAACTCATTCTAAATATAGTTTGGACTGTTATTATCAAGTGACATATTCAGGAACTAAATTACTTTACGACTATTTACCTCTCTGTCAATCTGTATATTGACATAGGAAAGATGTCACAACATCTAGTATGGACCGTTACTGACAGTAATAAATTCAGTAACTAGCTGATTAGAAGTCGTCATTTTCATTATTTGAATGGCATGAAGTATCCCAAATATGACAATTTCTTGTCGATTTCATATAGCCTAGTTACAATGGGGGCATTTCAATCACACGCGAACCTTAAGCATCCATATACAGGTATAGAAACAATACTATTAAAATTGTCAGTCCAGAATAATGGTCTGACAATTTTAATTTTCAATCTCGCTAGGGGGAGATTGAAAGCAGGCCTCTAATGTGTAGTAGGCAGCCTTAAATCAAATCAAATCAAATCAAAATTGCTTTATTTTTAACAATTATAAAATTGCATAATAGTGTCATCCATATGTATTAATAAATTACGTTAGATAAACATCACACCAATTACATGTATAACACATACAATATCATTCTAATACTAATCACAATGATTATATTACAGCCACTACAAAACAATAATTGGTCTACATTACTTTTACAATAATTATAGCACTATTATTTTTACTATTTTATTCCTATCCTAATTACTATCTAATTACTTATCTAAAAACTCCCTCACACTGTAACAGCAACGAGATAACAACATGCCCTTTACAACCCTGCCAAATTTGTTTATGTTCTTTTCTGCTTTGATAGGTACAGGAAGCGAGTTATAGAGTTTAGTGGCATTTAATTTTAGATGATTTTCAAAAAAAACTTGTCTTGTGTCGGGGAATACAAATGTTTAGTCGACCACGAAGCCCATACCGGTTGGAAGAAGTGACAGATGCAAAGAGTTCAGGGTGCTTACGTACAAACATGATACACTGAAAAATGTAAATGGACGGAAAAGTTAAAATATTGTATTCTTTAAAAATTGGCTTACAAGAATATCTGTAGGGCTTTCTAAAAACGGCTCTGATGGTTTTTTTTTTTGGAGTTTAAATAAAAAATGAGTTTTTGAAGATTCATGGCCCCATATGACAACAGAATATGATAAGAGGGGGTATATTAGTCCATAGTAAGCTGGCAAAAGAATCCTATCATCAACAAAAGTTGAAAGTCTTCTTAGAAGGAAAATTCCAGAACTAACACGCTTACTTACGGAGTCAATGTGGTGATCAAATTTCAACCCGTCATCAATGTAAACACCCAAGAACTTAGTCACTAGGCGTAACTTGTTCGCAGTCAACAAAGAAGGTTAGACATTCGGATTGCTTCCTGTCACTTATATGAAAATCGAGGATCTGAGTTTTGTTATTATTGAGGTATAAATTATTATTTCGAAACCACTGACTTAGTGCATTTGAAACTTCATATACTCTAACCTCCAAGTCAGATCTGTTTAGTGATGTCACAGAAACTGAAGTGTCATCAGCAAACTGACAAACCCGTGAGCTGGATGAAACTTGGGACAGGTCATTAACAAAGAGAAGGAAAAGGATCTTAACAAGCACCGAGCCCTGTGGGACACCTCTCAGAAGAGGACACGCTTCTGAATAAGCCACTCGTTCAAATCCATCTGAATCAATAAATGAAACTTGCACGGTTTGCTCCCTTCCCGACAGATATGACGCGATCCAGGTCAGGGAAGTACCTCTAAGTCCCATAGCATTTAATTTCTGTAAGAGGATACAATGATCAACCATGTCAAAAGCTCTGGTAAGGTCAAAAAACACTCCCACAGCAGATTCACCCCTATCAAGGGCCTCAACAATAGTAGATATTAGGGAATAAATGGCATCACTCGTGGATTTTCCCTTTGAAAATCCGAATTGACAACGGGACATAATGTTGTTCTTACTAACAAAATCAACAAGTCTGATCAGGAAAACTTTCTCAAAAACCTTAGAGAACGTAGATATTAAGGAAATTGCCCTGTAATTGCAACACTCCTCCTTACTGCCCTTTTTATGCAAAGGTCTAATTATGGAATGCTTAAGTGATTCAGGAAAAATACCATATTGAAATGAATGATTGATTATATGAGATAAGGGACTTGAAATCAAATCAGGAACTTGTTTAAGCAAATATGATGAAATGCCATCAGCCCCAAAAGAATGTTTTGACTTTAGAGACATAATCACCTCCGAAACCTCTTCTTGCCTTACAGGCCTCAAAAATAAAGACTGCAGAGGAGCTCGAAATATACATGGAGTGGATGATGGAGCATGCTGAGAAGAGAAGTTACTGGGCAGGTTGGAAAAAAATTTAACGAACTGGTCAACTAGATGGCCCTTTATGATCAATAAAAAAAAACTGTATTTGTCCCTGGGCTTAGCAAAAAGATGTATCAGTACTTACAGTTTAGTAGAACACAGAGAAAAAGATTAACAAAATAGTAATAATTATATTACATAGAAATTACAAAGTAATATGCCAAGATCGGAATTTCCGAAGTACATTACATAGACTAACTCTAGTTATGTCTTCTTTTTTGCTTTGACATTGGATTAAATATTTAAATAATTAGTAAACAATACAATCAGATTGGTCTGAACATTTCCCTCTACAATGTTTGTAAAAATCATACCAATTAGCCATATGTGTGTTATATCAATACTTAACACTAAAATAAACAAATTCCTGATTTTTTTTCTATTAAATAAAAAAATGTTCAGGATTTTTATATTTGTGTCTTCTTAAATAATGTACAAGTATTGCACAGTTCATGATAACTCATTTTACATGTAACTACAAGAATACGTACGAAGATCTCCTTGGATGGTTGGAGCTTGTAGCCTTCAGTTAGAAGTGTGTAGATGTAGATAAGATGTAGACATAAAAAGGGATCTTTTTGGGGCTCTTGTTTTCGGCAAACTGAATGAAAATAAATAAGTTACACATTCATATTTATACATTATGTTTGTATATCAATATGTTAATTAAACCTTTTAGAATATTTAAACACCTTACCACTATGAAAAACTACCATTTAAAATATAAAAAGCAAAAAAGATTTTGTATAAACAATTTAATTTTACGAAAATAAAATTGTATTACAATCTAGATAGAAAATGCCATATTAGTCCGTAACTCTATATTCTCACAGAATTACTGTTTTTTGTTTAGTGTATTCTACAATAGTCGTTTATAAAAAAAAGTTAAAAAATTATTAATGTATGGTAGGCCTAGTAGATTATTTATTTATTATTGAAGTCAAATAATTAAGTGGCTATGAACCTGAATATTTGGCTATGAGTACTAGAATTATAAAGTTTTTTTTTTTTTTTTTTTTTTTTTCTTGAAATGGAAGAAATGATTCTAGTTTATTTTCGTTTCAACAATGTTCCAAATTAATTACGAGTGCAAAATTATCAGAGCGTATTTAAAATATTATTAGATTTTATAGACTATCATTTTGTAACTGTATTTTGTTTTTAATCAGCTGTTAATTTATGCTACAGGATTACAGTAATATTTTGATTGTGCTAGGTCTAAAAAAATAAGGGTTTACATTTTATTATGCCTAAATATGAGCAGTCAAAACTATTGATGTGGTGTTTCTGATAAATTTAAAACAATCAAATGCCCTAAAATCTGTAATGCCTGTACAAAGTTTCATAAAATAGACTTTCCCATGGAAAGCAGACGAAGACAATATTAATAACAGACAGATAAACAGATAGATAAGAATATAAATGGTGCTCATTTCGCAATATTTGGTTTAGTAAACGAGTAAATATGACAAATTGATGCCATCATAGAATTAGGTGCATAGATAATGTACTTTAATTTCTATTGTATTAATATTGATAAAGTTATATAAAGGGTGGAAAAATATGGAAATGCTTTACAAAAAGGTTATTTTTTTCCAAAGATAATTTGATAGGCCTAATTTAATTTTTTTTTATAATTGTATTCCATAAAGTATAATAACATTTGTTTAAAATAATTTACTTATAGCTTTTTAATTAGCATAATACGTGTTGGTACATATACAGTACAAATTAACGTCACATAACACAAATTTATTACAATATAAGCACAAAAACTTTCTAAGGAATAGTCGACCTTAGTTTGTAACAATGACTACATTCGCTCATCTACACTCATCACACTCATTCGAAATCCATATTCGCCCATATCTTGACGATCGGCGTCTTATGAATAAATAAATAAAAAATGCACAAATATATTACAATACAAGTACAAAATGCACAAATATTATGGTGATCGATTTCGGTGAACCACGCTCACCTTCTTCAGACCAGAGGGATTTACAAAAGAATGGAAACTGGTGTTCAACAACTCAATTTATAGGGCTTTGATCACGTGACCCCATTAGCTGGAATCGTCAAAATGGTGGCTGCTGTGATATTATTGGTTAACCCCTATTTGCTGTTACTTCTGTTCTATTTTAGTTGCTGAAAACACATTATTAAAAACTATTTCAGAATCAAAATTAACCTGTTCATTCATAATTTATCACGATCTCTTTTTTCTTTAAAAATAAATAACTCTTCCCAAGCATTCTTAACACAACCCTTATTACAAACTTTTAGAGTATCTACATTTTCATCTATATTATTCAAACTGTGGCTACAATTCAGAAGGTGTTTAGCTACATTAGATCTTTTAGAGACATGGTATTTATATATTTTGTTAAAATTTACAGTCTGACCTATGTATAACATATTACAATCATTACAGTTAATCCTATATATTCCTGAATTATTGAATTTATTTTCACTTTCAATATTCGGGTGTAAAATGTTGGACATAGTATTACAAGTCTTAAAAGCTACTGATAAATTGAATTTCTTAAATTTATTACCAACTCTTTGTGTAAACGGTCCATTGTAATGGAGGGATACATACTTCTTTTGCTCTTTATCGGATTTTTCTTTTTTAAGTGTTGTTCGTCTATCGTCTCAAATTTTATTTTCTATTTTCTTTTTTATTCTACTTCCAATTTCATCAATCATGGATACCTTGTATAGTAATAATTTACTAGAAACCGTTAAACAGCGGAGTAATAATACTTTTCAAATTAGTTACTTTGAAATTCAAATGACCGCTACTCTGGAAAGGATAAACCTTTCAGGGCAATTAATTTCTCTTGAATAGGCCTTTCATTTGATACCAAACTCGACCTAGGTTTACGTTGAAGATTTTCGTTCTACTCCTAGTGGGCCATCCCCCTGAAAAGATTAAATGTCAATAATGACGTCAAAAATGATGTTCTTTGTACCTATGATGATGTAAAAGATTTCACTTTTACAAGTGAAGTCAGTCAAAAGTTGTGAAAGCGTTTCAATTTTTTTTTCCACCTTGTATATTGGTTTAGTGTTATTTAATGTGCATTTAAACAAACTCATTAAATAAGAATACAGCTGACTTTATCCTTAATTTAAATGGTAATTTACCATGAGGCAATAATGTTTAAGGAGTTTTAAACATTCAATACTAACAATAAATTAGTAAATTTAACATCACAAATTGTTAATTTTTTTAGTTAAAATATGTAAGTTACTGATCATATTTGTATTATACATTTAACCATATTAACTGCTTAAGATTTCCAATATTCGTACTTAAAAATGTTAATAAACAATACAGAAAGAAGGTTTAGTAGTTTAATGGCTTTTATTACTTGGATTATTTACACTCACCGTCATTGGCTGTATCTTGTATTTGGCTCACGGCTATTCTTCCACCTGATATAGCATCTAGAAAAAACAAAGAATACTAAATATAAATACTAAGGAAAAATCTGAATACAATTTAATGAATTAACACTATTATTCTCAACAGCTTTGTATTTAGCAGCATATGAATTTATCTTAGTCGACATGGGTCTGGGGGAGCTGGATGATCGTAGAAGAATCTACGACTGTATGTTCCTTTTCAAGCTGTTAAATGGCCATATTGATAGTCCTGAACTTTTGAGCAGCATCAACATAAGAGTACCATCTGGAACAAGATCGCAGGAGCTGTTTGAGAGAGAGCATCATGGAACCCTCTACAGTCGAAGTCATGCTATGCCTAGGATCCAGAGAGAGGGCTGTTCTATCTCGAGGGTCGTGGATTTTTTCTCTATGAAGCCCGCCATGTTCAGAGCTGCTGTTACTAAATTCTGTTCTGGTCACATCACGTAGCTCTAAAGTTTGCCTACTCTACTATGGACACTTTCAAGAGCATGAAAATAGGTATTATTAATCTTTTACAGGGCACTGGCATTTATTATAAATATCATATTGTTGTTTCAATGTACAGATTTATACACTTTATTGTATGGTGTGCATTCACAATTCGGGTATTTATTATTGTTATTGTTATATATTTATTATTGTTATGTTATGATTATATATTTACTATTGTTATTGTATTGTTCTCATATTTATTATTGTTGTTCGTTGTTATATTTATATACTTTGTTATACTTTCTCTAGTTGGCATCGGCCATCTTGTATTCAGACTTTGCATTGTATTTCTTGTAAAAGTGGTTAAACCATTGGAAATAAATAAATAAAATAAATAAATCTTGACTTGATAGTGTCATTTATCAGAGTCTTAAATCAGCTGATTAGTACAACAATAAAGTTTATGAAAATATCTCATTTAAGACTCTCAAAAAAACTACTTTATTACTAGGTGACACCCCTGCACACTTCACGTGCCAACCCCGTCACTCGCTGCACTCGGCTGTGCATTTTTACTACAAATAAAAAGTAGATTAACAGTAAAATGTAAACTCACAATATTAAATTTACTTACGTACAGTATCTCACTCACACTACTTGCGTTGCTACCTACTATTAAGTATAAACACCAAATGATATTACTCAGCCTATTTCAAAAGTGTTCATTACATCCTTCCCTAGTTTATCATTACGAAAATCTAACCTCCTCACAGTTAAAAACACCATTGTTTACATTGCAACAACTGTTAAAACTTTTTTGAAATCAATATTTACATTCGAACATCTATTCTGTTCTGTTCATTTAGATATCTCCTCATGTTATTCTTATGGTCAAAACACGTACTTTGAGGGCTTCTCATGCCCTTCAGGGTGGAAATATTGAAGAATTAAGACCTTATTGCACAACTAAGAACATAGGAAAATGTTTTGACACCTATACCGTTTAAAGTGGTCAAGAAATAAGGGACGAGTTGCGTTGACAAAAAACTGCTTTGCGTATTATATATATATAAGGATTATCAGCTGTTACAAGTGTGTTGAACATTGTACTGGCATATTTCATTTTACATACAGTTATATATATATTATCTTATCATCGATAATTTTCATCCGATTTATAAAAACAAAAACGTTATTGCGTTAGATTTGTAATAAAATGTTATAAAAAAGATTATTTGATATTATTTTTAGTATAATTATTGCTTTATGAATTATTTAGGATTAAGATTTTAAGTTACCACCATTTTGAAAATATTGATACAAGAAAACCAATATTTTTTCTCAAAATGGATGTTTTTGTTATAAAGGACCATACAAAATTCCAGTTTAATACACTTTTTTTCTTTCTAAGATATAAACTTAAGGGTAAAAAAAAAATGTTGGCTATGAGGATAACCGAGGTGTTTTGCACACTTTTAATACCATATTTGTGATTCTATATGATCCAGAAACAATAACTAAGATAGCTTATCAGAGAGTTCCGAAACACCCTGTTTATACATAATAGAAAATGTATTTATATTTAGATATTTTCCTCAAATAGCCATAGGCTAAAAGAATAAATAAAATAAAGACTACTTTTAGAATATTATGTGTACAATATAATCAATAAAGAATTTGAATGTACGAGTTATTGATAGTCATTATTAATTTTACTATTTGATTATTACTTTTTATATATAATAAGTGTATTTATTAACAACAACTACTACAAATGTAACAAACTAAAAGACATAATTAATAACTATTGTTTTTAAAAGTTACTATTAAGTAATTTTTGATAGTTTCCAATGCAGTTTTTAATAAGTCCATAATTTATCACCTGACACAAATCCGGCTTAAATTCAAACTCAAAATAAGGTCCTTAAAGCAATTAAGTCAGAAATACGCTAAAATATTCACTGACACTCTGCCATGTGAAAAGTACTGTCTCACATTAAAGTAATAACATCATAAATACGCTAAAATATTCACTGACACTCTGCCATGTGAAAAGTATCGTCTCACCTTAAAGTAATAACGTCATAAATACGCTAAAATATTCACTGATACTCTGCCATGTGAAAAGTATCGTCTCACCTTAAAGTAATAACGTCATAAATACGCTAAAATATTCACTGACACTCTGCCATGTGAAAAGTACTGTCTCACATTAAAGTAATAACGTCATAAATACGCTAAAATATTCACTGACACTCTGCCATGTGAAAAGTATCGTCTCACCTTAAAGTAATAACGTCATAAATACGCTAAAATATTCACTGACACTCTGCCATGTGAAAAGTATCGTCTCACCTTAAAGTAATAACGTCATAAATACGCTAAAATATTCACTGCCACTCTGCCATGCGAAAAGTATCGTCTCACCTTAAAGTAATAACATCATAAATACACTAAAATATTCACTGACACTCTGCCATGTGAAAAGTACTGTCTCACATTAAAGTAATAACGTCATAAATACGCTAAAATATTCACTGACACTCTGCCATGTGAAAAGTATCGTCTCACCTTAAAGTAATAACATCATAAATACGCTAAAATATTCACTGACACTCTGCCATGTGAAAAGTATCGTCTCACCTTAAAGTAATAACGTCATAAATACGCTAAAATATTCACTGCCACTCTGCCATGCGAAAAGTATCGTCTCACCTTAAAGTAATAACATCATAAATACACTAAAATATTCACTGACACTCTGCCATGTGAAAAGTACTGTCTCACCTTAAAGTAATAACGTCATAAATACGCTAAAATATTCACTGACACTCTGCCATGTGAAAAGTATCGTCTCACCTTAAAGTAATAACGTCATAAATACGCTAAAATATTTACTGCCACTCTGCCATGCGAAAAGTATCGTCTCACCTTAAAGTAATAACGTCATAAATACGCTAAAATATTCACTGCCACTCTGCCATGCGAAAAGTATCGTCTCACCTTAAAGTAATAACATCATAAATACACTAAAATATTCACTGACACTCTGCCATGTGAAAAGTACTGTCTCACCTTAAAGTAATAACGTCATAAATACGCTAAAATATTCACTGACACTCTGCCATGTGAAAAGTATCGTCTCACCTTAAAGTAATAACGTCATAAATACGCTAAAATATTTACTGCCACTCTGCCATGCGAAAAGTATCGTCTCACCTTAAAGTAATAACATTATAAATACACTAAAATATTCACTGACACTCTGCCATGTGAAAAGTACTGTCTCATCTTAAAGTAATAACGTCATAAATACGCTAAAATATTCACTGACACTCTGCCATGCGAAAAGTACTGTCTCACCTTAAAGTAATAACGTCATAAATACGCTAAAATATTCACTGACACTCTGCCATGTGAAAAGTATCGTCTCACCTTAAAGTAATAACGTCATAAATACGCTAAAATATTCACTGACACTCTGCCATGTGAAAAGTATCGTCTCACCTTAAAGTAATAACGTCATAAGTACGCTAAAATATTCACTGACACTCTGCCATGGGAAAAGTATCGTCTCACCTTAAAGTAATAACGTCATAAATACGCTAAAATATTCACTGACACTCTGCTATGTGAAAAGTACTGTCTCACCTTAAAGTAATAACGTCATAAATACGCTAAAATATTCACTGACACTCTGCCATGCAAAAAGTACCGTCTCACCTTAAAGTAATAACGTCATAAATACGCTAAAATATTCACTGCCACTCTGCCATGCGAAAAGTATCGTCTCACCTTAAAGTAATAACATCATAAATACACTAAAATATTCACTGACACTCTACCATGTGAAAAGTATCGTCTTACATTAAAGTAATAACTTTATGGAGCGGCCGTAGATAAGGGGGCTAAGGCGCTTGCTTGCCACGCTACCTGTCCGGGTTCGATTCTCGATGTGACCACTAATAGATTTTGTCCTGCCGCTCCCGTGGTTCGGAAGTCACGGAAAGCCGTTGGTCCCCAGGTTAAGAGTTAGAGAGGGCTCCTTAACCTTAACTTCGCCTGGTAAAATAAGACAATCTTTAACTTTTAACTTTTTTTTAATAACGCCAAAAATACGAATCAGTGACACTCTGCCATGTGAAAAGTATTGTCTCACCTTAAAGTAATAACGTCATAAATACGCTAAAATATTCACTGACACTCTGCCAAGTGAAAAGTATCGTCTAAAGACACGGTAACTAGATAAGACGGTAGGGATCACGCGCATGGTGCGCAGTAAATACGTGTCAGCTGGTTCACCTGTTACACTGAATGTAGTAATAATCAGTAACTGCTTATCTTAAATCACTGTTTTCATTAACAACAAGAGTCATACCCGCTAATAACTATTATCAAGGCTATACAAATACTTTCAATAATATTAGTATTAATACGAGTCTATTGTATTGATTTTTTGTTTAACTGTTGGTTAGTATTAAAAGGTGGCTCCAGTAGCTTGTCCAATAAATCCAATTAATAGATGGTCGTTTGGTTTTTAATTGGAAATTTATTAATAAACTAGGGGACACCCCTGCACGCTTCGCGTGCCAACCCCGACGCTCGCTACGCTCGATACACCTCGGCCTTCGGCCTCGGCATGTAACTATTCAATACAAAAATCAGTATATTAACTATATAACGTAAAATTACAATATTACATTTCGGTACAGTATCTCACTCACACTAATTGCTTTGCCACCTATTTAGCCTATTTCAAGAGTGTTCATTTCATTTATTTTTGTTTAACAGCTGAAGATTAAACTTATAGTAAAATATTAAATAGTATAATGTCAAACATTCAAAATAGACATGTTTATTTATTTACAAAACAGCTGTTATTAATTTACTAAAATCAACCCAATGTTATCCTTATGGACCAATCTTTTAAGGGTGCTTTATACCCCTTAGGAGTACTTTATCAAGATGAAAATACTTTAGTTGTCCTACTTAAGTTCTAAAGAAACAGTGTACAAAATTTCAGCTCTCTACCTACATGGGAAGTTGGAGAATTAGTGATGAGTGAGTCAATCAGTGAGGGCTTTGCCTTTTATATATATAGATTTTAATTTTAGTAATAGTAAACACATGTGTTTTATATTACAGATGGTATTTGTTTACATTTATAATACATTGTGTAAATGGCAATTTTTATTTTCTAAATTATTATAAAAAGGAATAAAATATCTTAAAACCGTTTCTTAGCAAGCACCTACGACCTAAAAGTAACTCACATACCAAATTTCAGCATTGTAGGTGCTATAGTTATTGAGAATTCGTGATGAGTGAGTGAGTCAATTTGGCTTATATAGATATAGATAATAAGTTTCAAGTATTTAAACGGCTGTTTATATTGAGCATAATATTAATAATTAAGTCTGAATTATTACAGTTATTATGTTTTTTTTTTTTTTTTAATTAAAAATGAGTTCTTATATCTGAAAATATTCTATTTTTATTTCTTTTTGCTAAATTTCCATAATATTACTACTGTATTATTATTATTATATGCATTTAGCCAAAAGAAATCAAAATAGAATATTTTCAGATATAAGAACTCATTTAAAATATATATTAAAAATTGGGTGTGCGTCGGAACACACGGTGGAAGTTATACTTCTTTGGCCATTCTCATACACCCACTCACGCACACCAACAGACAGGATATATAAATGAAATATAAGACATTTTTCAATATTATTCAATATATTTATCTTCAATATATTATACGTGACTTCATTATTATATTATACACCTATATTATCATTATCAGTAATTTCTTCGATTAAATTTCTTCGATTAACAATCGATTAATCGATAGTTCTTAAAAATTTGTTCTTACTTTTCAGCGTGACGCGGTTTCTCGACCAACATCCCATCCCAAAGTGTCTAACGGGCACAAAGAAGTATAACTTCAAAAACATGGTTAAAGCATAGTTGTTCATGAAAACAGTAATTTAGATAGGGCAGTTACTGTTTATTATAATATTTTTATTTATAATAATATTTATTATAAAATTATTACCTAAGAAGACAATTCCCTGAACACCTTGCAATAGTACAACACATTTGGCAACAGAGGTGGTTCCGCACTTAGTTTTTGAGTTATCGACATTTGTACAAATGTTCAACCTTATCGGAAAAGGAAAATATTTTTATCGAAAAATCGAAGTGCATTAACACACACACACGCACACTACATTAACCATCTCTTTATTAATTCTGTCAATTATAAAAGAATAATGTAATAACGGGCATGGACATTTAAATCCCTTTAATCCATTCAAACGACTGGTAATCATCGATATGATAACCTAGTGACGAGCTTTCCGCATTCCAATCAAGGTCACGGCCTTCCTCCTCACCGACCTCAATTCCCTAGCTGATATTTCGTAGACACATTCCCCTAGCTGAAGTATTATGTGTACACACATGCGCGCGCGCGCACATGCACTCATCCACCCACCCATACACGTACAATGGCATTGACCTACCCGCCCACCCATACACGTACAGGGGTGTTACATTCAGTGTAACAGATGAACTAGCTGATACGTCTGTGTGACGTCATTGACACCAAGATTTATTGCGCAGCATGCGCGTGAACCCTACCGTATTATTCTAGTTACCATGGTCTAAATATATGCACAGTATTCTTATATATTGTGTAGGTCTGGATACTTATTTACTCTAGTTCTCCCGTAAGAGAGAACTAGAGAAAATAATATACTTGAGCTAACTCAACAACATTGTATTTACAACTGACATTACACTCGTACAAAACGAATATTAACCAAATTGGCATTTATGCCAAACATGTTAATGGAACGCCAAAGCTTGCTCCATATAAACATTATACTCGTATTACTCCAGAAAAGATTTATCTTTTGCACCAAACATCTGGCCACGGAAACAGTTTTTCACTGGTACCTGATAAATTGAAGCTAGCAAGCAGACAGGTTAATATAGTGTATAGTATTACATATTATCCGAGTAATAGAGCCAAATGGACTACCCTGTACTTGTTAGCTCAGTAGTGGAGTAATTGATACAAAATTTTTTAATTAGCTACGCGGTTTTGTTATACTTTTTTTTATCCAAAAAGGGTGCTGTCTTAGAAAATAAAAACTAAAAGGGAATAAAGCGAAGTTTTTTTAACAAGCTAAATATGTTACCTGATAATAATACAACGTGTCAGTTCTTTGAATTGATCTCTTTTAAAACCTACTTGTTTGATATTTTGAATTTAAGAGGGAGCAAACATAAAATGATCTTGGACTTTACATTACTGTTTCCTACTGTTTATATATTGTTCTTCATGCATTACATTGTTCTAACAAATACCTTTTCTCATTGTATTATTATTTGAATTATTTGTCCATTCCTCGTCAAATTTATTTCTACCCCAAAGTATAATTACTGTCTGTCAAACCCAGTACTCTTGGCAACACCGCGCGTCATAGTCACACTGAAATGCTACTAAGCGCGCTCTTGTCATATCGGGACATACAATAAAAAATGTATAGTACTTCGTGATAATGAGTACTTATCTTACTATTATATAAAAATCTAATGGAGTGTGTGTGTGTGTGTGTGTGTGTGTGTGTGTGTGTGTGTGTGTGTGTGTGTGTGTGTGTGTGTGTGTGTGTGTGTGTGTGTGTGTGTGTGTGTTTTGCTAAAGCACGTAAAACCTACCGGACCCATTCAGCTGAATTTTGATAAACATTTCAGGGTCTCTGGTTAACACAAAGGTCTATATTTACTAATCAGCTGTTGGAATAAACAAACAACTGACATAGTTCTGAGGTAAATACCACGCTAACTAGAAAATACGTAGATATTACGAAAAGCCTGCCCAGTAGACTGTGACGTCATATGGGCGAAGTCAGCTGATTTGTTTATTCTATTAAGTACTGGTAACTAAATCTATCATTTACAAGAAACATTCAGCTAAATAGTAAGAAAGTTATTTACCATTTATCAGCTGGAATTTTAACTAAGGGAATTAGAACAGTATTTTTGTGTTTGTTTTTGCTATTTCTCCCATGTGACGTCATGGGATATGCTCGTGATACCTACCGTCGTCTTTTCTTGTACCATGTCACTGTAAATACCGTACGGTAACAAACCTAGCCTCAACGTACTTTTGCATTATACAGATGCCAGTAGGTAAATACCACACCTAACTTTCAAGACAATAAGTGTTAAGTTTAAAGTTAGATGCATACTATTAATCTGCATAAACCCCGTACAAAGGACCTGTACTCTGCTAGACATAAATGATGTAACGTTAATTCAAGACATTCGAATGTCACTAAGACTACAAAGTATATAAAAAATACATAGGTATTTAAACTCATAATGTTCATTGTGTCAGCCACCTCCATCTTCTGATACAAATCTTCAAAATCTGAAACTATCTTGTATCTGAAATTTGTAACTGAAGTCGGATCGTTAGTTTTCGTACTATAAGATTATCTATCAAACATGAGTATGATATCTAATAGTATATTTCATAACAAGAGTGGAAAGTGGGGTTTTGCATGTTCGAGACCATATGTTTGAAGTGCGAGACTTGTCAAGCACTTCAAATGGTCGAGAACATACAAAACACTTTCACTCGAGTTTTGAACGATACTTTTCACTACACTACGGAATAAAAACAGGTGTTGTTGACTGTGGAACATTTTCGGTTGTAAACAATGTTACTTTCGGTAGTAAACAATAGACAGCTGTTGAAAATATGATGTTTCGCAGGTTGTAAACACAGAACGAAAACAGCAGAACTCATAGTAGTGTAGTGAAAAATAAATATGATAACAGCATCAAATACTTAAGTGCATTACTGGAAGACTACATTATTCTATAGAAATATTGGGAAAATATGAAGACTTAGTGGCCTGGGAAAACTAACAATTGATTACCTATTAATCCGGAGTCTCTTAATACATAGAAGAACCCAGCGAAGGCATGAATATCGTAGTCAGATAGAGGGTTGTAGCTCCTGATATTGAAGGCCTTGATGTAGTTCTGGACCAGATTTGTGCAGTGTTCGATATCCACTTCGGTATCCTCCGGTCTCACCGACATTCTGCTGAAATAGTACATCACATCTTATTACTTAAGATTTGTGGTGAAACTAGATAGCTTACAAGAATCAATAACTAAATCAGACCTTCTACGATGCAGTCGTGGCTAAACACAAAATTATAATTTACTAAATTTATAATTATAGTAGTTTATAATTATGATAAAACTATAATTTTAATAAATTTTGAATTATTATTTTTTATTATAAAACAAAAACTCAAAAAATGACCAAATGTGTATAAAACTTAAACATGAATTATTTCAATCTTCAAACTCAGTAGTTTTTTTTGAGCAATTGCTTCCTCCTTATAGGACCAACTAATATAGTGTACTAAATGTTTTCATTTTGGCCCATAAATCCCAAAACAGACAACAAATCAGTTTATAGATCCAGTAATTGTACAACGAAATAAGGCAAGTGGGAAGTGAAGAAAGAACTAATTAGAAAGAAGTGAAGTGTAGATTGAACCAAAATGAGTAACTAGAAACTTACTAGATAGTGTAAGATAAGAAAGAAGTGAAATGTAGATTGAACCAAAATGAGTAACTAGAAACTTACTAGATAGTGTAAGATAAGAAGGAAGTGTAGATTGAACCAAAATGAGTAACTAGAAACTTACTAGATAGTGTAAGATAAGAAAGAAGGGAAGTGTAGATTGAACCAAAATGAGTAACTAGAAACTTACTAGATAGTGTAAGATAAGAAGGAAGTGTAGATTGAACCAAAATGAGTAACTAGAAACTTACTAGATAGTGTAAGATAAGAAAGAAGGGAAGTGTAGATTGAACCAAAATGAGTAACTAGAAACTTACTAGATAGTGTAAGATTAGAAAGACGTGAAGTGTAGATTGAACCAAAATGAGTAACTGGAAACTTACTAGATAGTGTAAGATTAGAAAGAAGGGAAGTGTAGATTGAACCAAAATAAGTAACTAGAAACTTACTAGATAGTGTAAGATTAGAAAGACGTGAAGTGTAGATTGAACCAAAATGAGTAACTGGAAACTTACTAGATAGTGTAATATAAGAAAGAAGTGAAGTTTGGATTGAGCCAAAATGAGTAACTAGAAACTTACTAGATAGTGTAAGATAAGAAAGACGTAAAGTGTAGATTGAACCAAAATGAATACCTAGAAACTTACTAGATAGTGTAAGATTGGCCATTGAAGTGGTAGAACTTCCCGTTGTCTCGAAAGCTGGTACAAGGGGTGTCGTAGAGATTTTGCTGTTCCAATTTGCCCTCTGACAAAATGGCGACAGTAGCCGCTCCCATGCCCAATCCCATGAAGCTGAAAGGACATACACAGTATTTAAGACATTCTCCATATTGGAACATTAAAGAGGCCACTTTTACGAAAATTATATTTCAATGCAACGTACACCTTCATTTTCTACTTCTCAAGATTGAACCGAAGATGTGCAAACATTTTGAAAATTGCAATGCTCACTACTATTATTCTTGATAAAATCAATGCTGCTACTCATATTTCATCAAATTAAATTGATCAAAGCAAGTTAATTAATAATTTTTCTAAATTAAATGTAAGCACAAATGTGTATGTTTTTAATGATAATTATAAATAGTGTGCTTAAGCATGATAATGATATGATAAATTTTCTAAATGTGAATAATCATAGGAGATTAAAAGAACAAATGTTTGAATAGTTAAGTAATTGTAAATAAATATTTTATTAAGTAATTTTTCCGGAAGACCAGTCAATACCTTATTAGGTATTAGAAATAAGTAGGAGTGGAGATAGGAGTGTTAATTTTTTGAGCTAAAGGTGGAAAATAACTCACCAATCTTTCCCCAACTACAGAGACACATGGTTCGATGTTTGAGGGTCAACAGTAATAAAAGCAGTGTTACACAGCTAGAGTGAAGCCCAGGACAAAGTCACTAGAAATGGAGTCATTTCTGCAGTCGGTTAATCGGATGTCCAAATCCTTGTGAGCGGAAGTTGGGACGAACCGTTGACACGTACCGCAAAACGAAGGTTTTTGAAGATCTGATTGCACAAATTTAGGGGAGGATCGAGTTACTCGTATTAATGAAAATTAAACTTTGATAAAATGTATGAGTAAAAGATTAATATATGAGACAAACGATTAATTCAAATGATAGAGGGAACCCATAAAAACCATGACGTGTTATGGGTTTGGTTTTACATGGTGTCTATCGAGACTGATAAAAGACGACTGACTCCTTCCACTCGTTCAACACTGACGGGAACAGAGGGTTGATATACAAATTTATATATATTTAATTTATATTAACTACCTCAGATTCTCTCTCTTGGTTTTTATTTATGAAACCACCGGCATTAAGTAACAATTAAAACATGTAATGAAAAACAACTTAAATACTAAATAGAGTGAAAAATTCGTAACAAATAATACAATTATTTACCAGGTTAACAAAATATTTTATTGATTTTAAATGTTCTTATGTGACTTATCGAATATTAACTTGGTAACTGAAGGTCTGTAACTGAAAATTATACTTTAAACAATTTTTTAGAATATATAACAAGTATAATTTAGAAGGTATGTATAAAAGTAAACATACCATGTAGCCAAAAGAGCAGTGAGTAGCGTCATAGAAAAATTTAATTAAATGTATTAATAAATTATGTATAATATACTATTTAACTTAAATATAGGGTTAGGCAAAAGTTTGTAATATACGAGTATTTATTTATTTTAAAACTATTGAAAGAGATTTAATGAAACTTTGGAGTTATGCACATGTCCCTATACCAAACATTTAGACATATTTTACTTGTTTTTCACATATTCAGATGATGGCCCATGAAGGAAGTCTTAAAATTTTCAAATGTAAGTCTACCTCGAGTTATACTTCAATTTAAAGGTCTTTCAAATAGCCTCTCAAATAATTCAATGTCAGAGTTGGGCAAAAGTCTAGAATATATTTATTAATTTTAAAACTATTAAAAGAAAAGTAATGAAACTTTGTAGTTATGTACATGTTCATACACCAAACCTTTTGGCATATTTGACTTGTTTTTGTTTATCCAAGGCCCATGAAGGAAGTCTTAAAAATTAAAATAACAGCCTAATTCGAGTTACACCTCATTTTAAAGGTCTTTGTTTGTAAAAAAACAAGAGTCCAAACCTGAGTTCAAAAGGATTATCGAATCAGAAAATATAACCTCTTAAAGGATTTAGTATCATAAAACTAACAATACGGCTTAAGAACAAAAATAAGATAATTATTAACTTATATATTGCTGCGTAGAGCTATAATTTATTTGACTGAATATGAGAAATTAATTGTAATAAAAAATAAGTAACAAAGTATTATAATAATATTCTTAAACTATTTTTAGGGTAAACATACTGTCAAAAGGGTTTTAATATTTTTTCTTATTTTATTTTTGTTCAAAAACATAGTTATTTTCATAATGCAATCGTTCGTAATGATTATTAACAATTAACAACTTCCTCAACAGGGACCTATTATCCATTCTTCTAACATAAAGAAGACTGGATAATATGACATTACATTATTTGAATCACTATATTTTCTGACTGGGTCATGCTTCTGACCTCAGGTTTGCACTCTTGTATTGTACAAATAAAGACCTTTAAATTTAGGCATAACTCGAGGTAGACTACATTTCAAATTTTTAAGACTTCCTTCATGGGCCATCCCCTGGCTATACGAAAAACAAGTAAAATATATCTAAATGTTTGATATTGGAACATGTACATAACTAAAATATTTCATTACACTTTTTTCAATAGTTTTGAAATTAATAAATATATTCCAGACTTTTGCTTGACCCTGATATTAAACTCTTTAGTGGCTGTATCTTCTCACTGGTTCATTCTTTTGACCTCAATTCTGCACTTTTGTATTGTACAAACAAAGACCTATAAAATGAGGTATAAGTCAAGGTATGCTTGAATTTAAAATTTTTAAGACTTCCTTCATGGGCCAACCCCTGAACATATTATACACGAAAAATCAGTAAAATATGTCTAAATGTTTGGTATAGGGACATATACATAAAACTACAAATTTTCATTACATATGTTCCAATAGTTTTGAAATTAATAATATATTCCAGCTTTTTTGCCCAACCGTCAATAGGTCAATAGGTCTATTGTTATAATATAGGTTGTCCAAACGTCACTTACGATATTTAGTTCATGATGTATAAAATAATAAAGAAGTTACTTTTCATAATACAAACAGATAAAATGTAACAACCTAACGATAGTTTCAACATAGATATTTTTGTATCCCTGTCATATTTACCTGTGAGTGTAGTAGCTTACTCTCTTTCCACTCAGTGGGATCCAGCGTACTTGGAGCGGAAACTGTGGGAACTGTGGAGTGGTGAGGGGAAAGGTTATCTGAGTGGAGGCACCTCCCAGGTCTAAGGTGGCCACCATGTCGTCTGGACTGTCATGAAGGCGATCTAATAAAACATATATACTGTATTAGGTTTAACTATAGTAAATTATATACAGTGTGAAAGAAAAGACCCGGTACAGATTAATAAATTTTGAACTATTAGAACTAAAGCAATAAAACTTGGTACATCATTACTGCAGCTATTAAATTTTTAATGCAATTTTTCTGTCATTTCAGGGGGATGGCTCGTAAGGATTCAGAAGAAAATCTTAAATGATAAGTCGAGTAGTACAGCAAATTAAAGGTCTTTTGTAGTAGAACATAATCCATGAAATCCGAACTCAAGAGGTTTGTTAGCAAAATGACGCCGGTTCTAGACGGTTTAATATTATTTTCCTAGCTCAAGTTTATAAAATTAAACTTTTTAAATGCCTACTGTACTTAAGAAATAGTTTTTTAGGGTAGTTGGTAAATCCTCACTTCTAATGGATAATGGTCCACAAGGACTTCGACAAAAATATTAAAAATAGTATAAGTGGTCTAGATGTACACCATTTTAAAGGGGTTGTCTAGCACAGGTGAATACCACAAACAGCACTTAAAAAGGTTGATCTAGTAAAAATTGCAGATATTCAAAGATTTTAATAGAAATAAGTAATGCTTACTTACCAAATATTTTTAGAGTAAATATTTGAAGTGCTAAATCTTTTTCATGACTAACTTCATATGTAGATTTGCACGAGAGGCATAGTGCACGATGCAGCACTTTTTCTTTGATGTATTAGTGCATTTAAATTGTTGCCAATAATGCAATGTCTTACTAAAACCAAGAACAGTTTTTAAAATCTGTCATTTTTTTACTGGATCAACCGTTTTAAGCGCTGTTTGTGGTATTCACCTGTGCTAGACAAATCCTTTAAAATGGTGTACATCTTGACCACCTATGTTATTTTTTTATATTTTTTTCCAACTCCTTGTGGACACATTCATCATCTATTGGAAGTGAAGAGTCACTAACTACCTTAAAAACTATTTCTTAAGTCCAGTAGGCATTTACAAATTTTAACTTTCCCAACTTGAGCTAGGAAAAGAATATAGTTTAAAAATCATTAATTTGTTCTGGGACTTCTCTTCAACATTGTATATTTGGATGTTTGAGTGCTCTAGTATACATGAAATAATCAAAAATCCGTTTGAATTATTTTCCCGGAACTTAGACAATTAATAAAATACATTTGTTGCAAAAAATGTAATCAATTAATTATTTTGTAAAACTTCGTATTTCGTTCAGATATATGAAAGGGTACCAAAAACATGATGAACAAGTCTATTTCCCCTAATTGTTTGTATTAAACAATTAACAAGAACAAAAATAGTTGTTTTTAGTTAACCTAAACTCCTGTTCACTATCTTATGTAAAACTTAATTACGAAACTTTTTTATTCTGGGAGTTTTCTTTTATAAGATTGAAATGTTTTCAACTTTTAAACGAGAAATGTATTAAATTTCGATTTTTCACGCCTTAACTGACTTGTTCGTCGGCGGGAACAGCAATATTGTTCCTTGATTTACCAGGACACATTTTTACAAAATTTCAAAACAAATGGCCATTTCAAAACAGATCTTATCTGGACTAAGAGTGTTTATCTGTAAATTTACTGGCTCCTATCCAAACAGAAGTTTTTTTTTTTTTTTTTTTTTTTTTTTTTTTTTCTACCTGGACCATATAATTATTGGATCGACTGGAGAGGTCCCACAACTGTATTCTATCTGAAGATATATAGGTTGATATGCCATGCTGATTTTAAAAACAAAACATATTTAAAATTTTATGTAATAAAATAATAATTTTAACAATACAAAACTAAAACAGAATATATTATAATTTCTAAATTTCAAATTTTCTGTAAAAGGATTTCTTAATACTGTATAAGAATATAATAATAAAGTGCGTTAGTAAATAGTCAAATAGTTCTATTGTTAGAATTATAGTATTTAAGAAGTAGAGCTCAGAACATCCGGGGTAGTCCTCTTTGCGTAAGAATTTGAGCTAGGTTTCTGCTCTCTTAATGTTGATTCATCTCACAGGAACAGACATAACTTTTCACAGCCATCATTGTACAACAGTGATCTGATCAGACATCTCATATGTTTGGCTAGGTGAACAATTGTAATGAAAGTGGGAAAAAGTGACTAAGTTAATCTCAACTCTGTACCGGGTCGTTTGACCGGTACATTTCGTTGCTTTCGTCGTTGTCTGCCGGGCTGCCTGAGACCGCTCGTGCCCGGCGATTCGCTTTACTTTGGTGGCCGTTGGCTCGGACTCGTTCGTTCCTTGTTCCAGCTCTGGTCTGTCAGGTTGGCCGTCATTTGGATTGTTTTACGCCAGAAGATCACCATGTCCGGCTAGAGACTCCAAAACTCCAGGGTCCTTGAGTGGGACGTTCTCCCTCAGCCTGCCGTCCGGGGATGGTCGACCATCTACACTGACAGCCTGGCCTGAGGACCATGTATAGAGGCCATTGGTGACCCTGCTGCCCCACCTACATCTTTGGGTAGGAGTCTTCTGTCAGGTCTCAGGTCAGTGCGTTCCATGTTGTTTTTCCCGGCGGCTGAGCTGGGGGTGGTAATATTAAAGAAAAATAAAGGAAAATAAATAAACAAAATCAAACAATGAAAAGGGAAAGTGTAAAGAAAAAAGAAGAAAAGAAAAAGAAAAAAAGAAAAAAGAAGGTTTTTTAAAATATAAAAATATTAATATTTTTTGTTGTTGTTAATCTTTAGTTTATTTTCTTGTTACATTTGTTTAAATTTTTATATTTGTTAGGTCCCTATGGTTAAGTTATGTTATTTATTTATTGTTTAGGCCTAGTGATATAGTTAGTGTTAGCTATTTATTTCTTCGTGTAGTGTATTATGGGTGTCTTGAAGGGACTTTTTACTAGAACGGTACCGTGTTATATATTTTTTTTAAATTGTTTAATTTGTAAACTTTCACCAAAAGGGGATTATGGTTCGTTTACTTAACTTCCTATTCGGAGCTGCCCAGGGATTCCGGCTTACTCCCTGGCCTCGGTGGAATCATGGGGTGTGGGCTAAATTGCCGGGTTAATTGGTGATACCAAAATTTTTATAAATTTTCACTTTTAATTGGGTCTTTAATTTCTTACGTTTTGGGTGTCTCAGGCTAGGCTGCAGATAGGCCTTGCAGTTTGTAATTGTTATATTTTGGTATTTGTAGCGTTAAGTGTTTTTGTAGCTTTTGTCATTATCTTGTTAATTTTAGTGTTTCTTGTGTGAATTAACATTGTGGCCTTCTGCCTGCCAGTTTTTGCTGTTTTGCTTGAATATAAATTAGTTTTGCTCAGCTGTCGAGTTTTATTTTGACCCTCCAACTGCCACCCGTGATCCCATCGCTTGACTTGTTTTGAGCCATCCCCCAGTTGGCACGCTTTCCAGCTTTGGTGGGGGGGATGGGTCTCAACTCCTACAACTATACATACAATTATTCTGTAATTGACGAATTATAAAGTTTGAAATAATGGATCAAATAAAAAAAAGTTACATTTCATACCATTTTTACCATAATAATATTACAATAATTTTAAAATTTAGTACATTACCTATATTTCTTTTTTATTTAGATAGGTGGAAGACAAATTAACAAATTTGTTATTCATTTGGATTTAAACCATTTTATTGTTAATTTTCATCAAACTTTTTTGGTAACAAGTGCCGGAAACATTTAATAAAAAGTAACAAAAGACGGATTAATCCGTCTCTTGTTAATTATACCGTATCTTGTCATTCGTCAATCGACGAAGTAATTATATATTTTATCTTGCATAAAAACATGATGGAAACTGTTATCGTCTTGGGTCATGTTTTCATTGAAAGTGTTATTGTTTAAATAACACCCAATAAATTATAACTCAAATTTATGTATATGTTTTTGTTTATATTTCAGTCTTTCTTAGAATTTCAGTCAGAACTGCTGTATTTCTCTGGAGCTTTCTTGTGAATACTACTCTTCCTTCCCGTAATAAAATACGTTATTTATATTATTAATTTACATTCTCACCTAAAATAAGATTGGCTGCTACCCATCCATAAAGTCCTTCGTGTGATTCACTCAAAATACTTGAACAATCCGGCGTCATCTTAAATCGACTGGCTTCTAATACTTTTTTGACCTGCCAAAAATATATTCATAAGGAAATATCTTATAAAATAATCTTCAATATTCAAGTTTAAATATTCAGTATCACTTATACGATTATTTAGAATACAATAAATATAAAAATGTTACATGTTAAAACATTTACATTAACGATACAACATTTATTTTTTTTGAAAAAAACTTCTCTTTCCAGTTCGAATAGGCCTGCAGGCCTGTGCGTGAAAGTTATTCTATGAGCTTAGTTGGGGATTTGAACCTTGGGAGATACAATCCGTAGTCCGAACCCACAGATCTATCACGCCGGTAAACATCATAATTGAAGATTACTTGCAAACGTCAAAATTTAGTATTTCAGATAACATTCAATCTTATGCAGTTAGTAATTATGGTAATTCTTTTGTTTCCTTGTGTAAAAATATAAAATGGCATATAATAAAATTATAGTGCTTCAAATATATAATATGTATAGGTCCAAACAGCTTTTTAGTACAGTATCACGGTTCAAACTAAATTTTACAAATAAGTGAATGTCACAAAATACAAGTTTAATATAATTTAATTAAAACAATACAAATAAATATCTATTAAAAATGTATCTATTGCATTAGTAATAGCAATTATTATTTAAGGGTGTTCATCCAGGAGCCCAGTTAAGCACTCCAAGGATTTAGTTCTAGTTGATTTCACGTAAGGGTCACTAGGAGTATCAAAAAGCGTGCCTCACTAACACACATAACGTGTTCCCTCCCTTAATGTCCCCGGTTAGCACACCACTCAAATTGTACATATGTACAAAACTCTTTCATTCAAAGTAAATTCTAGCAATATTTTTATTTATTAATCTACTTTTTCATCCAAATATAATTATATATATTTCAACTCAAATTTTGTACTGAATATCATTTAAAGATAAGTTGTTGGTTACACTTAAAAATATTGTTTTAAAATTAGTTTTACACTAGTTTTATTAGTAAATGTTGTCCACTATATTCTGAAAAGGTTAATAAAATATATCGCACGGTTTTTTAATAAGTTTTGCACTTAAAAATACCAAAATAGCGACTTTAGGTAGACAAATCTCCATACATACAATTTTTTTTAATTTTTTTCCCCCTTAAAAATAAATATCAATAAAACTATCACTTTAAAATCAAACAATTTTGAAAATTAATTTTGGATCGAAGACTTTTAAGACTGAATCACTACGTTCATTGACTAAAATACTAACTAAGTAAATGATGTGGCCAAGACGTCATTTTAATTTCACTGATCCAGTGGGAGGGGAGGGATTAAATCACTACCTATTAGGTAAATCATCCAATATATAGTCTGTCAAATATTGCAACCTACCTCCTCCAGCATAAATGTTCGCTTTTCTTCACCCAGGAGCCGAAATCCAGCTGTGGCCTTAAATATTACTGGAGTGTCAGCCAACTTTTCATCAGGAATGTAGTGTGTAGCATTTTTCAGGATTTCCTCAATTTGATCTTTAATCTAGAACATTAAAAAAATTATGTTATGTTTCAAGGCTCATTTTAATTTTAACAACTGATAATCTACAGCCAGCATACATTTTTGTTTAAATGACAAAAATAATAGGATAAATTGTACATTTTCAACTTACACTTTTAAAAAATAAAACACTATCCATATCATATCAATATTAGCATAAAGTGTGAAAATTTTACTTTAACAAAGATTGACAACAGCAAATCCTTAAATATATATACACACTTAAAGAAAAAATACTAACTTTGAGGTATCCCCGTGTCTATACACAGGGTGTAACTGAAATACTTGTACAAACTTCAGTAGGTTGTTCCTGGGATCAAAACAAACCAAACATTTCATATAAATGTATGTCCTAATATGCACCGTTTTCTGTCTATCTGTCCGTTTGTGTTTTTTGCATTATAATTTTTTTCTCAGCAACCATAAAAGGTAGAGTGTTGAAACTTGGTACATATGCTATACTAGTAATACTGTATTACATAAAAAAACTTGAAAAAAAAAATTCGTCAAAAAATTTCAAAATGGTAGCTAGTTAAAAACGTTGACGTTGAATTACATAAAAACTACACCATGTATAAAAAACGTGAAAGTAATAAACTGTATCAACTTTTATTATAAAACTAACGATGCCTTATTTATTGAAAACAAACAAAGAAATTCATAAGTAGTGGTATTTTCTTTATTCTAGTTACACTTGAAGAACAAAACTTCAAGTGTAACTAGATTAAATAAAATACCACAAATTAATTATGTATAATACCTACTCAATAATTTACGCTAAAGGATGCAGGAATCCCTCAAAGTACGTATTTATTCTTAAGGAATAATAGCATGGAGAGAGATTTAAATTAGTTTCTAATTATCATACAGTATAATAAATAGTATAAAATATGGTGTATATACAGGGTGTTCAGTAAAACTGTTTCAATAATTTGGGATGTTATTGTACACATAGATATGAGTAAAAAACTTCATATGATGCCATGTCCTAAAACCTTTAGTTTTCCGTCTATCTGTCTTTATGTGTTTTTTACATAAAAATTCATAGCTTTGGATCCATTCAAGGTACAATTGTGAAACTTCATGATTGTACTACCCTATAGTAGTTCTATTTACAAATAAATATAAAAAAATAAATCTTCACCCGTTTCAAAATAGCGAACGTTTAATTTTTTCTAACTGAAATATCTAAAAATTGACTAATTTTACAAACAAAATGCAAGAATAATGTTTTTTTAGTAAATCTTATCGTAATATTCACAGCGTTTGTTTCAACAATAACTGATAATAAACAGCTGAGTTATGCTGCAAAAACTAAAAAAATGTTTTACAGCATTAACCAAAGGCTAGTGTGGTTTTAAATATTTGTCTACTTTGAACAGCTGATTTCATGTCAATTTGCTATTTCATATGAACAGCTGTTTATTTATGTTATTAATATTAGGTTTGGTTTCCATTGTTGGCATTATTCATTAGTAACAAAAAGAATATTGTCATGAACACGGTTTTTGTGAGTGTTTCTGTAAAATGTTTTTAATGTATTGTTAGTTTTAATTAGTTAATGTTTGTAATTTATTTTCTTATGACATTAGTTCTTTTTTTATTATTTTCATAGTTTCCTTTTATTAACTAATGGCAGATAATCTAATGTACAACTTTACCAACTCAGAAATGGCAGATATGCATTTGATGTATGGCATGGCTCATTGTAGTAGTATTTAAGCGAGAAGACTGTATCAGGAACATTTTAAAATCGTGTGATACCTTGTTATACAACCTACAAACGTCCATCAACAACTTGCAGAGACAGGAAGCTTTAATCACCAAAAAAGATAACTCAAGCCGACCGGTTTCAGTAAGAACTCCTGGATTGGAATGGAAACCAAACATAATATTAATAACATAAATAAACAGCTGTTCATTTGAAATAGCATATTGACATGAAATCATCTGTTCAAAGTACACACATATTTAAAACCACATTAGCATTTGGTTAATGCTGTGAAACATTGTTTTAAGTTTTGCATCATAATTCAGCTGTTTTTTATCCGTTTTTGTTGAAACAAACACTGTGAATATTATGATATGATTTACTAAAAAAATTATTCTTGCTTTTCGTTTGTAAAATTAGTTAGTTTTTAGATATTTAAGTTAGAAAAACTTAAACGTCCGTCATTTTGAAACGGGTGAAGATTTATTTGTTATATATTTTATTTAAATATACCTACTATAGGGTAGTACAATTATGAAGTTTCACAATCGTACCTTGAGTGGATTGAAAGTTATGAATTTGTATGTAAAAAACGCATAAAGGCAGATAGACGGAACCTAAAGGTTTTAGGACTTACCATCATTTAAAGTTTTTTTGCTCATTTTTATGTGTACAATAACATCCCAAATTATTGAAAAAGTTTTACTGAACACCCTGTATACATCATTGAAATGGATTTTCTGTGCCAGCTACATAAAAGCAGGAAAATGGAGAGGGTGAATTAAATATTTTAGATTTTACCAATAAAAACCTATAGTACAAAGTACTTGTGTTTCAGTTGTAAAACATCTATCTCCCATCACAAAGATATGTCAAAGTTTCGTGACCATTTGACCATTCAATGCCCACTTATCAAGTTACATGAAGATCCACATTGTTTCCGCAAGGGCAGTTATTACCTGTGTTATCCATAATTTGAGTTTCAGCAGCTTTCATCAGTGTCACATGATTGCATCCTCACTTGCCATTTCCCACTACAGTTGTTGTACAGTGGTTCAACATGACCCATTCCTTACAAAGAAAGTCCATTCCAAGCATGACAGTCATAGACAATCTATTTAAGCCCTCAACCACATCCCTGAGTCGGCACTGGTATAGTAGTGCTGTAATCCAACTACTTGGGGACAAAGTGTTGAGGAGATTGTAGGCGATAGGTTCTATTGTTATACCGACTCAATACCTACTCAATACCGACATGGTGTCCGCTGGAGGGTTACTATCAGATGAACACTACTAGAGAAGTCTGGGATTTCCGAGTTGGGTAGTAGCCAGTGTCCGAATGCTGTAAATCGAAGAGGCTGAACAATTATCTGACCCATATTTCCTGTTTCAGATTCCACGTAAAGGTGTGGGTCCTTAGTTTCCCTGGCTATTGGGCTATTAATAAATTACCCTCTCTGATCATTAGTCGAACTCAGTTAATAACCAGACTACGCAAGTCATCCACACAAATGTAGTCATTCATATTCGCTTTAAAATACGCACCAAGATGTATCGACGTATGATATATATGAGAATAATGCTTCACTAGTTTTTGACCAGAGCTAATTCGTAATCAAATGGAAAGGCTAACAAAGAGGTAGTTTTCTAAATTTAAGTCATCTATTTTATGGGATATGCTGCTATATTGTGAGATTTTGAGTATATTGCATCTTCTTACACTTCTAAATTAGAGCTATGTTGCTCACCACAGAAAGCCATTGTAGAAGAGATACAATGAGGTAACCTCTAATAGTCCTCGTTGTCTCCTGTTTCGTTACACATTGACATTGACCTGTCGTACATACCACAAGGGAGAACAATATTCAGCGGTAGTAAGACAGGGACAACATTCTAGTACAGTATACTGATCGTGTGCATTAGCTCCTCAAGATGATTTGTTAGTTCTGGTCCTGATTTACTTTCTGTTTTTGAAGGTGACTTAAAACAGAGATCGGTCTGACCTGAAAAAATACTGTGATGCTCGTTTTGTTTCAGCCAAAAAGCATCAAACAGATATTTAATTTTGTTGGTTGTCTATTAGTAAGATGAAAGCAGCTAGTCCTATTTATGTTGCATGGAAATTTAGCTTCAATATTCTAAAAGAATAATTAGAATGAGGATGACTAGATCGAGTAAAGTGTTTTTGTTGGGCGCCTTATGGATTGTGAGAGTAGTCCTTGTTTATGCTGCCATCCAAAAATTAATGTTCAACTTACTAACGTTAATACAAATTATATGCATGAAACTTATAAATAATGAAACTAAACCCTTAACTAATAATTAATTTATATAAACCAAATGTGTAATCATTTTACTCTACAGTAAAAGGCTAGTTCTATAGACCATCAATTTGGGTTGGTTATTTAAAGTGAAGTTACTTATCATGGGTTCCAAAGACAGGCTAGTAGTGTTCATACGCTGAATACACCTTTTACGAAATGAATTGTTGATTTTCATAGAAGCTAACTGGTAATTAATATTGTTGCTAATGGTGGTATCAATAAACAAATTCATTTAGTTTACATTACTTACTCCTTCGGGATCTTCAATGAAGTCTGTTAGTCCTGGCGTAAATGGTACGTATAGCTCTTGATTGTCCAAGCTCAGTCGACCTACAACAAACAGTACCTTCAGTAGGATCTAAAGAACGTACATAATATTGATTTAAATTTAGTCATAATTATGGCGAATGATGTGGAAATTTCAATTTATTTCAAGAAAATTGTTTTAATGTTAAAGTTTGAGGCCAATAATTAGGTTTCATCTGTGACAATATTTATCAATCTAATACTATATTACCACGCAATATATTACCACACACTATATTACTGCACACTTTATTATCACACACTATTTGACAACACACTATATTACCATATACTATATTACCACACACTATATTACTGCACACTTTATTATCACACACTATATTACCATATACTATATTACCACACACTATATTACCACACACTATATTATCACATACTATATTACCACACACTATATTACTGCACACTATATTATCTCACACTATAATACCACACACTATATTAACACACACTGGATTACCACACACTATATTATCAAACACTATGTTAACCATACACTATACTACCACACATTATATTACCACGCAATATATTACCACATACTATATTATCACATACAATAAAACCACACACTATATTACCATGCAATATATTACCACACACTCTATTATCACACGCTATTTTACCACACGCTATATTAACATATACTATATTACCACACACTATTTTACCACAAACTTTATTATCACACACTATATTACTGCACACTATATTATCACACACTATATTACTGCACACTATATTATCACACACTGTATTACCATATACTATTTTACGGCACGCTATATTATCACACACTATATTACCACACACTATACTATCACAAACTATTTTACTATATATATATATATATATATACGTATATATACCACACACTATATGAATACCATACCTGATTTTTTCTCAAAAACCGAAACCAATAGTTTGGTACATGAAGAGCCAGCGTCTATGACTACCGAATACTCATTGTGACTGGAACCGAAAATGGCCATTGGATTCTCAGACATTAGACAAGGAAGCAGCGTCAAAACCACCAGATTATAATCTGTAAGCAAATAATACAGAAATATTATGTAGTTTTTGTTCATAAAAATTCCATACAGACCTGCATTTCAGATTAAATGGTTAGTACAAATGAACAGGTAATGGAAGACGCTGAGTAAAATTAGGATATTCTTCTTTATCAAATGTAGGGTTAACTTAGAAATATTTTTTAATTATTTTGTTAAGTAAAACTTATTTTAAAATAAGCGTTTTTACAAATACGGAAACCATCGATTGTTAAATATTTTAATTTTTTTCATTCGTCTGAATACATTAAATAAACTTCCAATTTTAATTTAGTAGCTATCAAACTGCGTTATACGTTATACGAACTGTTATAAGAAAATAAAATTAAAACAAATAATCTTTTACTAAAGAAATTTTCGTTGGCGTTCCGTGAAGGATCCAATACCTTTGTTTAATCATCACAATACCTGCAGCGATATATATATTTCCTCAAATATTGTCATCCAAAACTATACCATCACAATACATTAGTCGATATCTATATTTTCCCAAAGGTTGACATCCAAAACCTCATTATCACAATACCTGCATTCAATATCCGTATTTAGCCAAAGGTGGCCATTTGGCCATGCAATACCACATCATCACAATAACTGTTACCGATATCTATATTTTCTTAAAGGTTGACTATCCAAAACTACATCATCAAAATATCTTCATCGATATCCTTCCCTAAAGGTGGCCATCAAAACCACATCATCACAATCTCTTCATCGATATCCTTCCCTAAAGTTGACCATCCAAAGCCACATCATTACAATATCTTCGTCGATATCCTTCCCTAAAGGTGGCCATCAAAACTACATCATCACAATACCGTCATCGATATCCTTCCTTAAAGGTGGCCGTCAAAACCACTTCATCACAATTACATCATCGATATCTACATTTCTCCAAAGGTGGCCATCCAAAAACTCATTATCACAATACCTGTAGCAATATCATACAGATTCATCAGCAGCTGCAGTATTTATGAAATAATAATTCTTAATTTCCAAATAAGACAATCTTCGATATATTCAAATCTAAAAGCAAAGCCTTTCAATTTAGATTTGTGTAATTTCTTTGCTTATTTCTTCTATTGGGAAGGAAACGTCCACGATTTTTGAAATAAAAAGCCGATAAAATGTTATAACCATGTTAACATTATCGTATCTATAAATATTTGCTGCATCAGACATACAAACAATAGTATATATCTACTATCTTTTAGTTTTTAACTGCTTAATATTGATTGTGCAGGACCGAATATTGAATAGATCATGTGTTTTTTAAGATAACCTTAAAGAATAACCATTTATGTCCAGTTGTACTGTCCTAGCCTCTCTCATTCGTTTGGTTATTGTTAACAAAGGCTCTGATTAAGTGATGGCGGGACATAAGCTCTTTGATGGTAAATATGAAACCATTTCTTAGCAGGCATGCAGAATTGTTGTGTCAAGTTCCATGGTTAAAAACCTTAAAAGTTTATTATAAAAACTTTAAATAACAATCAGTCAGTAAGTAAATAGTATTTGGCATTTATTGTTATATAGATATGTGTCTTTTCTTCGTGTGGGGATTTGAAAGCAGTGATAGATATAACTGTGTTAATGACGTACAACGTACAATGAAAGAAAGAAAACAATGGTATGATTTTATATTTTATATTTCATAGGCCTCTTAGTTTCTTAGTAATCAACCTTCAAACTCGGGTACACATAATTTCTGCACCGACAGTAGTAGCTACCCATAAAAAAATTAAATGTAATCTAATAAAAAGGAATTAATGTAATTGATAAAAATAAATAAAACATTATTATGATAATTAGGAGATAAGCATGTTTCCAATTGATTCTCTAACGTTATGGCAAAAAATGAAAATTATTACCCAACACACTACATAAACAAGGGGAAAACAAACAATTTACTCTGACAAAAAACAAATTCTGATTTCTCAAAAACAAAATCAAATTCATATTCTCTGAAACATACATAAAAAAAAAATGTTTAATGTTAAATTCAATGTTCGAAAAATAAAGTTTTTGCATACGCAAAAAAGAAGAAAACTCTAAGCATAATGCTATCTGCAATCAATGAACAACTCTAAATGTGTGTGTTATGAGAGTTATCTGAATTTATTTACAAAAAAAAAAAAAAATAATAATCTGTACTATACACAATTATATTATGTAATATATTACTATGTGAAATAATTAAACATACCAATGGGTGTTACTAATATATGTTTTTTTTATTTATTTAAACTGTATTTCAAAACGTCCTAACAAACTAATGAATAAAAAAGATTGTTTCAATTTAAAATGACTTTTAACAGTTCATTATTGTTCATACTTAAAATAATATTGAAAGTTCAATATACCAATGTATATGTACAAATAAAGCCAACTACAATAGTTGAAAACCTATTTCTTATAAGGTTGCAATCATATAAAATGGCCATGTACAACTCATTTAAACTAATATAAAAATCAATTAGAGACTTCAATTCAACGATTTTTGTTCGGTTTTTAATTTCAAGACACCAGTTACTGTGAAATTATTTTGAATTTCTTATACTGTCGTTATTATTATTTAAATGACAGCTGCTTCGTATGTTAAAGGAGTTATTATAGCATTTACCATAAAATAATATCACAAATTTGAAATAGTTTATAAATTAATCCAAGCACAAAAATAATGAATTGATTTTTAGTTTTAATAAAACAACATTATCGTAAAATTTCTGCTTTTTACATGCAGAAGGGTTACTGAGGAGGAAGTGAAATGGTATGAAGACATCACGGAATACCTTTTATAATAAATAATATCCTTAATGTCTGTTATGGTTTCCATAAACACAATAGTTGGCGTGAGTAATAAATGTGTATATAAATATAAATGAGCTATTTTAACTTAACAATGAGAAAAAAACAAAGTCTGTAAAATAACTAAGAAATTAAATGATTTAGATCAATTAAAAACAAATAAATTCATGTTTATAGTAATGTTTTAATATAAATTAGTGTAAACATTTTTAGCAAACTAACCTAACTATTATAAGAATAAAAATAATGAATATTCATTTAAATCTCAGTTTTTACTAGAGAAACCATTTTATCAATCAGGTATTTTATTATTTAAAACTTTGAATAGATTTTCAATTATAATAACAAACAACATGATTCTTATTCTTACATGATTCTTACAAATGAGACGCCGACACAACGTTGTGCGTATTTTAAGGCGAATATGAATGGTTTTTTTTATGAGTGTAGGATGAGTGTGGATGAGTGTAGTCTGGTTACTAACTGAGTTCAACTGTTCCTCAGAAAGGGCAATTTATTAATAGCCCAACAGCCAGGGCAACTAAGGGACCTACAGCTTTACGTGGAATCCGAACCACGTAGTGCTGGTCTGATTTTCAGCTAATTGACAAGCCTGATACTCAGTTATCTCCCCCACACAACATCCGCACAATGATTACCACCCAACATGGTCACTCCAGACTTCTCTAGTAGTGTCCACGCCGATAGCAACCACCAAGCGGACGCCATGTCGGTATTAAGAGGACCGAGCATACAATCTCCCAAACATTTTGTCCCCATGTAGCTGGGTTACAGCACTGCGCCACCAGTGCCGACAACTAAAACATCTCTAACAAAAGACAACTATTTTCAGCTTAAAATTAAACTTACAGATCTGATGTTGAAAACTCCATTGAGCCATGATTGTTTCAGTCAATATTGCTGTAATAGTAATGTAAAATGTTAAACTGGAGACAGTTAATACTAACAATAATTTAAACTAAAGATAACTTCAATCTTCAATGAAAACAACTAGAACGTCCAATAAATAATTGACTGTGAGTAGTACTGTTCCAAGTATTCATAATTACAACTTGTTTAATCACTCTTCACCTTGTATCCACCTGAGTTAATAACGTCAATCCACAAGTGTCTGGTGTTAGCCTTATCAAAACTAAGCACACATTATCGACAGTCGATTAACCAGCAATGATTGGTTACATTTTTCGATCATTTGTCCATTTATTACGTACATACAATATATTTAAGGTGTTAGCGTTGTTTATTTCATAGTATATGAGAAGCATTAACAGATCATCCAAAACTGGTGTATTATCTCAATTCCTATCTTTCTGTCGGTAACACTTACAATAATTGTTACAATTTTAATCAGTACAAGCGTTGAAGCCTAAAGGCTATTTAGATTTTCAAACTTAGCCTTGAGATTCTTCCTCAATGGTTTCCAGCATTACTATGTAATTCATATTAATAGAACCCGTCGTTTTTTATTTGTTAACATAAAATGATACATTAATATATCATTCGGAAGTTTAGAGAGTTTAAATTTTGCCAGACTGATATGCATGGCTTAAATACCTCAACTACACAATCTAAAGTGTACTAATTTTATATTTTGACCTGAGTATAAAGAAGTATGGCTACTTATATAGTAGCTAAAATAATTTCAGTTAAGCACGCTTTCACGTTTGAGATCGTATTTTACCATTAAGGGTGTTCGTCCGAGTGCCCAGTTTAGTGCTCTAAAGAATTTTGTTCTAGATTTTATCGAAACTGCCGCTAAGATTAGTAAAGCTCCTGACTCAAAAACAAATAGGCAATGTATCCCCCTCCCCTCTCTCCCCCTCGAATACCCCGCCCCGCAAAAAACACAATAAACATTTGCGGGTAAGACGTTACAAAATAAACAAAAACTAATTTTGAATTAGAATTTCATAGCATAAGTAGGCCTAAAACTATTTACGATACCAACTCATACCCGATAACAAGTAACTCCAATAAATAGAAGAAATTACGGATTTAGCCACTGGAGCTTGACTATCTAAACTGACTGTATTTCGGTAGCATTATTACCTATTTACAACACTTTTTTAAAAAAAAACCTGCATTCGTAGATCATAAAAACCCATATTCAGTCGTGCAACGCCTACTTCAAAAACTCGGAATTAATTCATATTTAATTTCTTTGTGCTTCAATTAACGTAAATAAGTTGTATCATGTACTATTATTAAATAAAATATTTTTTTTAACACAAAATTATTAAATCCATTTATTCAAGGGTGTTTTGCCTAAAATGTGTATCAACGACCAGATAATTCCCACCTACTTACCAGCTTTATAAAGATCAAATCAAAGCAATATAGTAGACAATATAGCACAACATAAGCTAGTTGCATAACAAACACCATTACATTAAGTTGAAATAAATGAGCGTATTTATCCTTTTACTAATTAAAAACTAGTTATTCATTATACTGGTAAATTAGGTTGTCCCTTCAATCCTGTTGGCAGTTGATTTTAATAATTTGATACATGATTAATAAACCTGTTTTTAAAAATGAGAAGATAAGTGTACTGGAATAGCTAATGAATGTTACTGAGTGCTTCTAAGCATATGGTTGTTTGGTGAGGAAAACGATTGAAAACGTTCATATATATGTGTGTGTGTGTGTGTGTGTGTGTGTGTGTGTGTGTGTGTGTGTGTGTGTGTGTGTGTGTGTGTGTGTGTGTGTGTGTGTGTGTGTGTTTGTGTGTGTGTTTGTGTGTGTGTTTGTGTGTGTGTGTGTGTGTGTGTGTGTGTGTGTGTGTGTGTGTGTGTGTGTGTGTGTGTGTGTGTGTGTG
Source organism: Stictocephala bisonia (assembly GCA_035578905.1). Lineage (NCBI taxonomy): Eukaryota > Metazoa > Arthropoda > Insecta > Hemiptera > Membracidae > Stictocephala > Stictocephala bisonia. The sequence continues at coordinate 45,976 of JAQJVL010001646.1, read as the reverse complement.
TGTGTGTGTGTGTGTGTGTGTGTGTGTGTGTGTGTGTGTGTGTGTGTGTGTGTGTGTGTGTGTGTGTGTGTGTGTGTGTTTTGCTAAAGCACGTAAAACCTACCCATTCAGCTGAATTTTGATAAACATTTCAGGGTCTCTGGTTAACACAAAGGTCTATCTTTACTAATCAGCTGTTGGAATAAACAAACAACTGACATAGTTCTGAGGTAAATACCACGCTAACTAGAAAATACGTAGGTATTACGAAAAGCCTGCCCAGTAGACTGTGACATCATATGGGCGAAGTCAGCTGATTTGTTTATTCTATTAAGTACTGGTAACTAAATCTATCATTTACAAGAAACATTCAGCTAAATAGTAAGAAAGTTATTTACCATTTATCAGCTGGAATTTTAACTAAGTTAGTTTTTCTAAGTTAAGATAGTTTTCTCGAAAGATGCCTTTGCAAGTTGCATTTCTCATCCCCAGAAAGATTCTTTTTTTTAATCTGTTCGATTTTAATAAATGAGTCAGTAATTATTGACTGTACCCTTTATCATGGAAGAGGAGTGTAAATGACGATCAATGAAGGGTGAATAGTTAGATAGCTTGGACAGTTGGCCAAAGATCTTTGACATACGTTTCGTAAAGAATAATAATGTTAGACATCAATTTTGTCATTTAAAGACCTGAGAAATAAACAATTTCTATCAAAGTCACTCTGCAGTTAAAATAGTTTTATTATTATTATTTTCTAAAAACGCTCTAAAAATATTTTACAAAAGCATATCTTTTTAAGGCAGCATGTACTCGTAAATCATACTTTTGTACTGCTAAGAATTATCAATAAAAATGGTAGATTTGATATTTCCTTTTGTAAGTACATACTTTTTACGTTCATATACTACTGAGTTATAAAGATAAACATAAATAAAATAGTAATATTTTATAATTTTTACATAGCCTACCACTGAGTTTTTATAATGTATTAATTGTTTTACTTAAATTGCTATATATTGTAAAAACAATAACAATTCTAAAGTTATAAGTAAACTTATAGAGAAGTCATGAAATATAATATTGTCTACATAAAATATGGCAAATTTTTTTTTAAATAGCTAATACATAAAACATAAAGTTGTTGCCTCAACAGCTTCACATGTTTTTAACAATGCTTTGTCAAGAAGAAAAGTCGTTAAAACAAACGTTGTCCTTTGAGCAACAAAATACTACTTAGGAGCACAGTATAACCCAGTTTTATTTTTTCTAAGTCGTCGTCTTTTATAGAAGGCCTGACAGGGCAAAACACGTTCTCTAGGCCAATTTTTATTTTACACCACCAGTGTTTTTATTTGTATTAACTAGAACACTCTTATGAGTTTATTGATTTAAATAGTTTTTTATTGATTTACTGTTTAAAATAGTATTTTTATATATTTTATTAATTTACTTTACCATACTTAAACCTTTACTCAATTATATTAGAATATATATGATATTAAAATATTAAAATATATATTGTAGATAATTAAATACAAAATAGAAAACTTCAAGGTTGAATTTGAAGTTTCTTTTCGCTTATTAATTTAATTTCATTATTTAGTTCAACTTAAAAATATTTAATAATTACTACATTGTGGTTAATTAGTTTATTTGAGAAGGATCAGCTGATAACCACCGGCTGTTCATTTGTCATTGGGCTAATAATTAATGACATTTTGTAAGGAGTAGTCGGCCTTAGTTTGTAACAATGACTACATTCGCTCATCAACACTCATCACACTTATTCGAAATCCATATTCGCCCATATCTTGACGATCGGCGTCTTATGAATAAATAATAAAAAATAAATAAATGTTATTGGCTTTGAGCGATAAATTAAGAACATTTCCAGAATAAACCAGTAGTGTTAAATGACTTAAACCTAATTATTTCATGTCAGAGAAGTTATAAATTGAGTATGCAACTCGAACCAAATTACTAAGTGGTTTTCAATTTTGTTTAAAATGCAAATATATTGACCTTTTAAATAATTTATGAATTTGCAAATAACATCTCATTTATACGTGAGCCTAATACAAGTAGAATTAGTGAGATAATTAATTAATTATTTCCTTGTAATCAAACTATTCTACTTTATTTAATTTAAAAGTATGGAAACATAGATTAACATGGACAAAAATGAAAAATGGCAAACTTTAAACAGTTGACGTATGCTTCCTCTAAGACACTGCTATTTATATTTCCCTGGGGAAATTAACTTTACTTATATTTTTCATACCCAATCACCTAATTCAAACGGGAATAAACTTAATTTTAGACAAAATTCACATCAACATTGTAATTGGTGTATTGATTTTTTCATAATTCACAACTTTTACTTTTAATAATCATAATCGATGTTACTAGTTACAAATATTACATTTAATAAAAAAGGATAATGTTTATTATCTCGCACACTTTCTTGGGCTTTGGAGTGTTTATATGGGAAAGTCAGTGATCAAGTGGTCTAAGGCACCAGAACCTGGTACCTGGGTTAAAGATAGCGCACAGGTTCGAATCCCGGCTAAGGCTGTATGTTTTTATCAGAAATATTCACCTTGTACTGTACCGGTTCTCCCCTTACACTGTCTGATAAGTTCCCCGAACAGATCAATAGTCTGTGGGGATCGGATAGATTAAGGATAAAGAGGAGATCTGAATATCCTTTTATTTTAAATAAATAAATAAGATGGAAATAAATCATCAATCCCAATCGTTCATTCACCCTAAGAATATAAGTCATAGGAGAGAAGACATGAGAACTCAATGGTTTCCATCGACATGGACACTACTAGAGAAGTCTAAGACGTCCATATTGGATGATAGTCCGGGTGCGAATGTTTTTTAGGAAAGTGTACTGAGTATCAGGCTTCTCAATTAGCTGAAAATTAGACCAGTACTACGTGGTTCGGATTCCACGTAAAACTGCAGTTCCCTTATTTGCCCTGCCTATTGTGCTATAGATAAATTGCTCTTTCTAAGGAATAGTCAACCGTATTAACATTGACTACAGTAACCACAGTTCATCTACAGTCGCCACACTCATTCGCCCTCATATTCGTACTAATCCCTACGTTAGGCGTCTTAGTAGTAGGGGGGGAGGGGGTCTTAGATTAGATTAGATACACCGGGTTGTGGTCCTGTCACCAAGCCCACCGCGCCTAGACTCCATGGCCCTTTGCGCCCCGAGCCTGACGACAGTGTCACAAGAGACCCCCTTATGAAGGACATGATCTCCCCTAGTGTAGCCCTTCTAATATCCTCTGGTTCCAGAAAAGTGGCACCCAGAGTCCTATTCCTAAGATATGAGAGAGCTCCAAAATGACAAAATATATGTATGGAGCTCTCCTCATCCTCCTCACAAAGCCTACATGTGGAGTCTTCTGTTAGGCCCATTATCTTCATATGTCTGTGAAGAAGATTATGTCTGGTCAGCATTCCCGTTAACTTCCCGTAAAAGAGGGGGGTCTTTAGTGGTAGAGTAATACTTATGTTTTAGGTATTATTGTACCAGACTGATTTAGATCTCCACACTCAACAGACTGATTTTTCCTCATAATCCCAAGTAATCTATTTTCTAATCTTGAAAGGAAATAATCATTTCATGGCAAATATTCACTACCTTCCATCAAATTTACAACACAATTGAACATCTGGACCGTTTTTCTGATTTTTCTTCCAGTGCGCACTGCATTAATTAACCTAGTTATTAATCTAAATAGATTTTTTATGAGAGGCTGATCCCCTCTCCAACCTTGCTCGATCCATTCTCCATATTGATCGGTGTGTGGACTTATCATATAAAGTTTGAGAATACCAGTACAGTACAAAGTCAATATTACTGATACACTGACACAGTAGCGGCTCTAGCGGGTAAGTCTGGGCCTACCAAACGTTTTTGCTTTTTACCCAATTTATATGTTAAACCTTTGTAAGTATGCAACATTTTCATGTGTGAGTTTTGAGTGATTACTTGAAGCTGTTTGAAATAGAGTAGCAACACTGCTTTTAGTGCAATCATTGATAGAAGCTTAATGCCTGCTGAGAACACAGCCGTCAGTGTTCGTGACAGCAGACGGAATTTTCACAACCTAAAACTACTGTTATATAAAGACACGCCTCTCGTCTTGGTTATGTTTCGTTCTTCTATCAATTAGGAACAGTTTTTAGTGAAGTTTAAAAAATATTCTTCAAAGACAAACAATGAACAATAAAATACTTGTGATAATAGTGAGTCTTCCAGTAGTTTTGGCGTTGATAACTCTAACTTAGTCACTAATATTCGTAAAAAGCTTAAAATACATTAACCTTCCACATCTAATCAACTGAAACGACCACTTGATCTTAGCGTAAAAGTTAATGATGAACCAAATGAACCCACCCGCCCACCCACACACGTACAGTGGTATTGACCCACCCGCCCACCCACACACGTACAGTGGTATTGACCCACCCGCCCACCCACACACGTACAGTGGTATTGACCCACCCGCCCACCCATACACGTACAATAGTATTGACCCACCCACCCTTCTATACACGTACAGTGGTATTGACCCACCCACCCACCCATACACATACAGTGGTATTGACCCACCCGCCCACCCATACACGTACATTGGCATTGACCCACCCTACCGCCCATATAGATACATTGGCATTGACCCACCCGCCCACCCTTACACGTACAGTAGCATTGACTTGTTGGTAAAAAGAGCATCAAAGTCCGAAAGGTTGGTTATTATTTTCGTGGTCTGCTCAATAGTATCGTATTCGTGCGTAGTATCGATTTATTAAATTAAAGTTAGTTGACAAATAAGAAAGTTTTCTACTAAGAAATAACCTACCCACCCACCCATACACGTACAGTGGTATTGACCCACCCACCCGCCCATACACGTACAGTGGTATGACCCACCCACCCGCCCATACACGTACAGTGGTATTGACCCACCCACCCGCCCATACACGTAGAGTCAAGTGTGTGTGTGTTGGTACATATACAGTACAAGTAAACGTCACACAACACAAATTTATTACAATATAAGCACAAAACGCACAAATATTATGGTGATCGATTTCGGTGAACCACGCTCACCTTCCTCAGACCAGAGGGATTCACAAAAGACCACTGTCCCTAGAACAGAGATCACTAGACACGAGATACTAGTCAACCCACCCGCCCACCCATACACGTACATTGGTATTGGACCAACCGCCCACCCATACATGTACATTGGTATTGGACCAACCGCCCACCCATACACGTACACTGGTATTGGCCCACCCGTCCGCCCATACACGTACACTGGTATCAGTAACACTAAACGTGTATGGGCGGGCGGGTGGTTCAGTAACACTATACGTGTATGGGCGGGCGGGTGGGTTTCCCAGAATTTCCTTGAATAACACACACCACACACACACCACACACACACACACACACACACACACACACACACACACACACACACACACACACACACACACACACACACACACACACACACACACACACACACACACACACACACACACACACACACACACACACACACACACACACACACACACACACACACACACACACACACACACACACACACACACACACACACACACACACACACACACACACACACACACACACACACACACACACACACACACACACACACACACACACACACACACACACACACACACACACACACACACACACACACACACACACACACACACACACACACACACACACACACACACACACACACACACACACACACACACACACACACACACACACACACACACACACACACACACACACACACACACACACACACACACACACACACACACACACACACACACACACACACACACACACACACACACACACACACACACACACACACACACACACACACACACACACACACACACACACACACACACACACACACACACACACACACACACACACACACACACACACACACACACACACACACACACACACACACACACACACACACACACACACACACACACACACACACACACACACACACACACACACACACACACACTTCACACCACAACACACAAACACACCACACACACACACCACCCATACACATGCAGTGGTATTGACCCACCCGCCCGCCCATACACGTACAGTGGTATTGAACCACCCGCCCGCCCATACACGTTTAGTGTTACTGAACCACCCGCCCGCCCATACACGTTTAGTGTTACTGAACCACCCGCCCGCCCATACACGTTTAGTGTTACTGAAATACCACAGAACCAAAACAACCAAAACTTAATTTTCCTAGGTGAAAAATAGGAGGAAAACAACGGTCCTTCCAGAGTAAGTGGTATGATAAATATTCTTGGATAGAATTATCGAGTAGAAATTACGTTATATTTTGTTTCTTCTATCGACATTACTCTGTCACAGGAAAGGAAACCCTCTCAAATGCATGTTACTAATTAAGGTTGACTGTTCCTTAGAAAGAGCCATTTATTAATAGCCCAATAGCCATGGCAACTAAAGAACTTACAGCTTCACGTGGAATCCGAACCACGCAGTATTGGTCCGATTTCAGCCAAGTGACAAGCCGATGCTGTCCAACCATCGCGAGTAGAAATTAACTACAACAAAGTAGTTTTTGCCTTGAAATTCTGCCATATCTGCAGCTATTTTGCTAAAGGGTAAAGACCCATCCGCCCACCCATACACGTAATGTGGTACTGACCCACCCGCCTACCAATACACGTAATGTGATAATCTCTATTCTGATGGATTTAATGACTGTAAAAATATAAGTAAAATGGCAGGTCTCTTCTATAATAGGCTTCCTCTGGTTATAAGGAGTCTTCCATTTCTAAATTGGCAAGGGTAGTTAAAAATTGGATTAAAACAAATCCAATCTACCACGTGGATGAGTATTTTGATTTGGACCACAAACGCTTGAATAATTATCTGTAGGCTATTAGTGAAAACTTCTACTAAGGTATGTTTATATGTTTTGTTTTGCATTATGTAGTTAGTTTCATGGTTTTGAATCCTTTATTAGTTAAGACTTATTAGTTTCTCGTGCTTGATGAATGTATGAATTTATTTAATTCACGATTTATTTTGTTTTATAAGTATTGTATGACATTGCATGACTTAGCCTATTGTTTGTAAAATTAATGCCTGAATAAATCGTTTGAATCATTTGTTGAATTGCAAGAACTCACCGCTGAATCTCTAGCTATCAAGATAAAACTTTTTTTGAATCTATTGGTCTAAAAATTGAGAATAATGTAAGCCAGTTTGCGTGTGTAAGCCACCAGTGTAAGATGGTGTGTCTGTTATGTCAGGAAGATTTAATGCCTTGCAGTCATTAATCAGAGAAATGGCTAATAATCCTTGTTCGTACGTGCATTGCCTGAAAGTATTTTTGGCTTCATAGCTTTAAAAGTAACGGTTTAATATGCTTTTATGTTGATTAATAATTTAAGAAAAGTAAGTATGCTTAAAAAAACTTTAAAACCCACCATTTGCATTTATAAATTTTACAAAATACCCACTCTTACTGGGGGGAGGGGGTTATTCCCCCAGTCCCCCGCCGTAATCATGACACCCTTAAACTGTGCCTACCCAAAAAATAAATCCTGGGACCACCCCTGCACTAACAATGAAGGCCAGTATTCAAACCTGCTCTATCTTTAACTATGCTACAAACTTCTAACGCATTAAACCAATCACCTTCCAGTTCTCCTAAATGTTACTATTGACTAACTTTTACTATTTGTTATTATTTTTTTTTTTTTTGATTTAAGAATTCATTTTCGTTTGTTTCAAATTTAAAGAACTTAGCTGTAATTGTTATGAGATTAATAATGAAGAGAATATTGAGAAAAAGTTATTGGGAATAACGATAATGTATCTATAAACACATACATATACTAGAAACATCTTATCAGCTCATTTCTCTTAATTTTTATATGGTAGCTGCCATAACTGGGAGATCACAAGTTTACAACAATCCAGCTACCAGATTTGTTGCTCGTTTAGAACTATCCAGGGGATACGTACAGCTTTACAGGTTTACTGTGGACGTGACCATCATCGCCCCACTGATGTCATTTATTTTTTTATTTTATATATTTATGTTTTTATTATTATTATCTTATGACTTTTGGAGTTTTTTCCAATGATAAAAGACAGCTTTTATATAATTTTAAATTTAAATTATGGTAGCTGACAAAAACCATACGCTTTATATATTTCTCTTAAAAGAGAAATAAGTTATTTACATAAAAAAAGGTTTGAATTTAATTTTGTTATAAGCTCAAAACCAGTATAATTGTTATGTTTTTATTTTATTTTACTTTTATTACAATCTAGTATGATCAGTAAAGCCAAAAATATGTTTATAATAATGTTTTAACAACACTTGAACTTGTGTTTGTTGTTGAATATAAATACAATCTTTTCAGGAATGTAAAATACTATTGCTAATGAGGAATCATCAACACAGGTCCTTGGAAAGGACTATGAAAAGTATAATAAATACGAAAGGTGTTGATGAATTGCGAAGGTTTGTATATCGAGTTCCTTAATGCGTTCCCAAGAGGTCGAACATCGATCTTCTCTTCACTTTTATTGGACTAAATTGGAAAAACAAAATTTAAGAACGCCCATTACTTATCTGCTATTACGACGAACTTCTTATACTATTTTTCTTATTTAATGTGATAAAATTAACAAATTGATATTAAAAACAAAATCCAAAAGTATTTCATTATAAATAGTGATTATAATACAGTGTGTATTGTCAACCGATTCCGCTCATACTGTGGTGCGTCTTTAATTCAAAGAATTATGTTAAAATAGTTTACAGTATTGATTTTATTTGCCAAAACTTTACAACCCTAAACAGTGAACAAAACAAAATCTAAGAATGTTTTATTTAAGATAGAAGTTTTCACGAAAATGTACTCAAATATTAATATTCGAACCCTCCAGTAAATGGGGTCCTGCTTAATTTAGAAACAAAAATTGAGAATTTAAAATAAATTAAACTTATTACACTGTTTATTATTCACTATTGATGACTGTGATGCATTCAGTACCACCCTTTTCAAACTAGAGGAGTTCATAAATATCCTAAATAAAATGTAATACGTGCTCTATACAAATTATATATATAATTAAAAAGGCCATTGTTGGTAACCTAATTAATTGAATGAAAAATAGCTCGTTTATTTAGTGTAAAAATCCTATTTTAGATACAAAATAGCAATAAATACTTAAATAAAAATTACAAATCCCAAATAAGAGAGTGAAATTGTTATTGTAAAAGCAGTTCACGTCTAAAGTAATTTTAGACAGAATTACAAAATATAACATGATAAAATAACAGTGAAAATAATACATATGATTCGAATAACACCCCTAAAACTCCTTGGACTACATTCCAGGTGAATTTCAATAAAAAAATTAGATATACGAGCCCTCTTAAACCGTTATGATAATAAACTTATTGCCATCTCATGTTTCCTTACACTAATTATTGTTGCAGCCACTACAGGTGACTACAACATTGCAGCATAAGTTTAAAGCCTTTCAGTAATTCGTAATTAGTTCTTAGCTAACTTCACACGGAGAAGCTTAGACTTAGGCGTCCCGTTATAACTTTGAAATATTTATAGCCTCAATTATGTGAATATTTTATCAAATTTTTATCATTATGTTAATCTCATTTAATGGTAATCTCGTCATATCTCGAGACAAAATAATTATTATAGACTAAAATTATTATAGTTCAAATGCATGCTCAGTGTAAAAAACACGTTAAATTTTAAAGAACTCATTAAAAAACATAAAAAATAACGGGTGTTTCTTTTAAAACGTAACCCATTTCCAAGTACAGAAAATGAATGTTCAAGATAATTTCAAGTTCGTAGGTTGGTAGCCTTGGTTTTTCTTATTCCTTGGCTATCAGCTGATTTAATAATAACAAGAACCAATTTGTCCATAAATTTACTAAAGAGGGCAAAATGCTAACGGTGGTTTATTTGAACACGAAACCTAAACAATAATGTCATTAAAATCATGTAAATACTAGTTATACTCAATCATTTATTAAAACATGAACATGCATTGACAATCGTCACATTGAATTTACATTTAAAACTAGACTTAATTAAATTTATCTAGAAGAAAACAGCTTACACTATAATATTCCTTTGTCAAAAGAAGACTCTTTACAGCTCTCTTAAACTTATTCAAACGATCAATACTCTTTATATTTACTGGCAACTTATTATACAATAATGTGGACGAATATAACATTTGTTTTTGGAAAAAATAGGTTTTGTGTTTGGGAAGAGAAAGGGAAATACTGTTCCTAAAGGTAAATATCGGATTGTTTTTTTTAAATATATGTTAATAATAATAATAAATGTTAATAATAATAAAATGTGTTATATATATTTTGTTTGTCACTTTTATTTAAAATCATGGGTTGTGGTTTAAAATAAACACCCTGTATAAAATACCAAGTTTGTGAAAATTTTTTTACCTGTAAAAATGTGATTTCCGCTTGATAATTTCTTAACCCATTTCAAACTAAGTTTTCTTAAGTAAGTGGAAACTTCATAATTACTATCATTAGTAGTAGTCTTTGGTACAAAACAGGCTGCGCAAAATCTTTAAACACTAGGTTTTTTGAAAACATAAAAGACCACTATTCTGCTGAGAAGTGTAGTTGGATGTTTAACTATAAATTTCTTCATCAGGAGACCTTCTAGTCATTGCAGATATCGGGCCCCTCCATCCATGTATCATGTATCCACCCATACCATAGTTCTTTAAATAGCCTAATGTATTTAAATAGTTTTATATAGTTATGATTATCAGAGGTACATAGAAATAATTTACGGCGTGAAATGAATGTATTTATTACAGTTAATAAAATACGACTTAATTCCATAAAGGTGTCTCTCAGTTTCGTGGGAATAAAGTGTTGTATGTAGGAGTATATAAATAATGTATCTTTTTACGCTGAAGATACATTACTCTTCTAATCAAGGTCCAATCAGCAAAGGTATGAGCTGAATGTTTGTGTAGAAATTACTTGTAAATAAATAGTAATTTTCATTTTACGTCATATTTTTCATTATTTTATCAGAATGCTTTCTTGAAAATCAGGTTTCAATTGCGTATGAAAATTAATAACTTCATGTGTGGGAGAAGGATGTAAAAACGTTCTACGTCAAAGTCAAGTGTGGTACCGGCATATTCTCCCTACTTATATGACTTTAAGCAATGTTCTGCTAGATAAATGTATTTTTTATACTAGTTTACCAAATTAAAACCAATTATTATTTTAATTTAAATTAATAAGTAAATAAACTAAGATATCTACTTTAAGGTGAGATGGCATATAGACTGTTAATTTATCATTTAAAAAGCTATGGTATATAAACTTTATTAATGAATTAGCGATAACTACGATAAATATTGCTGACTCATCCAGTTCTTGTACAATATAAACTTGAAACCGAAGAAATATTTTGTTCAATTGAAGATATTAATCAAAACTTTATTCTAAAATAAATGTTTATTTTGTTTCAGTTTTTGAGTGGGTAGTTTATAGAATATTTAACACTTTTAAAATTATATTTTATGAAAGTTGGCACATAATTTATTTATAATTATGAAGTTGTAAATATTATACTTAGGGATAAAGTGTTGAGGAGATTGTAGGTGATAGGTTCTATGTTCGGTGCTACTCACACCAACACGGCGTCCGCTCAATGGTTGCCATTGACGTGGAGACTACTAAGAGTAGTCTAGGGTATCCATATTGCATGGTAGTCAAGGTTCAGATGTTGTGTAGGGGAGATGTCTGAGTGTCAGGCTTGTCAGTTAGCTGAAAATCAGTCCAATACAATGTGGTTCGGATTCCACGTAAGGTTGTAGGTTCCTTAGTTGTCTGGCTATTTGGCTATTATTAAATAGCTCTTTCCGAGACGTAGTCGACCTTAGTTAGTAACAATGACTACATTCGTTCATCTACACTCATCACACTCATTCGCCCCTCATATTCGCCCATATCTCTACAATCGGCGTCTTACTAATGAATATATTTGTTATATAGAAAACATTATACAACCATATCCACTATAGTATTAAATATATGAACAAGGTCAAACATCTTATTCCAGAAGATGGTAATTTATGTTAAATTGAGTCCTTCAATAAGGTTGGACAAACTCAATCAAACTCCATTCAAATAGTTTAGCTCATCAAGCTCGGATTACCCAATCAAATAACTTCTCCAACTGTAACTGTAGTTGGGTGCTACGCCGTAGAACTGTTGTTCGGATTACCTTAATTGATCCCTAGATTACAGTACCTTTCGGATTTGGTTGAAACTCTGTAATCGTATTAGAAGAGACAGAGACAAACCAAATGGCTACGGACAGGAGTCACCATGTTACTGAGATATCAAGAATCTTATTTACTTACTGTACTATTTCATCACTTGAGAATATTTCAAATATATTCATGTACATGTATTGGTTACAAAGAGGTCTTACAATCAGAAATAAAAAAAAACGCCAAATAGAGAGAAACTACATTCAAATATTTCTATAATATTTTTCAGCAACCTTAGACAATGAAGTAAGTCGACAACACTCTCGTCACAGAAATTATGTGCACTCGAGTTTGATGAATTTTTTCTAACAAACTAAGAGGGCTATGAAAAATCCAATCACACCATTGTTTTCCTCGTTTAATTGTACGTTTTAACATATGAGTTTAAAAAGTGTACAATAAGTAATAATTTTTATCATAGTCGGAAAAAGAGAACTATCAGAAATTTAACTAGTTTACACTGTTTATCCAATTCACACCGCTATTACTCAGAACCCCGTTCATATAACACATTATTATTTTGATTCTTGGTTGATAAGAACGTTTACTATAGGTTTTATACATTTTAGAAAATTGACTTTTTAAGAAAAAAAGTTACTATAAATTGCGAGAAACGTTGTTTTCTTGGCATCTAGAGGTCGTAAAATTAATTTCTTGGTAACGTTGTAATCCTTGTTACGTTAATAGTTACGATATATTATTTTCATATGTGTAACCGAATGCTAATCCAATATTTTAAATGGATTTAAATAAATATAAATTAACTTAAATTTATTCAAATCAATATAAAATCACTGCATTTACTTACGCATATAAAATATTGTATCGTGACAATACATTTCATAAGGATTACATCGCGGTCAAGTAATTAATTTTACGGCCTCTTTCTTAATTGTATGTAAATTGGTATCTAAATTTAATTAATTTTACGATGAAAACTTTCTTCCTTGAAAAGTTAAAATTTATATAACTTATATGAAACATTCCTATCAACTACGTATTAAAATATAAATTTGATACATTGGCAGTTTTTTTAGTAATGTCTGTGCAAATTTCATGTACAGTGAAAACAAATTGTATTTCCGGTACTTTATTCCAACTACTATAAAAATTATTATAATTTACAGTAAAATTTAAAATACAGTAGTGGTGCAGTGATGCAACCCAGCTACTTGGGGATAAAGTGGTATTGAGATTGTGGGTGACAGGTTCTGTGATCTGTGTTCTTATAACGACACAGCGTCCGCTCAATGGTTGCCTTAGAATTTGACACTACTATATAAGTATGGGGTATCTATGTTGGGTGGTAGTCAGTGTAAAGATTTTTGTGGGCGGATTTTGTAGTGAAGAGAATTTAGTATCGACTTGTCAGTAAGCTGAAAATCAGACCAATACTATGTGGTTCGTATTCCTCGTAAAGCTGTTGGTCCCTTAAATGCCCTAGCTCTTGGGATTAATAGACGGCTCTTTCTAAGAACAAGTAAAACTTAATTAGTAACAAAGGCAACACTCGTTCATCTATACTCATCAAACTCAGTGACTTCTCATGTTCGTCTATATATCAACGATTAGCGTCTTACAAATGAATAATGAATATTTTTCTATAGGAACAAAGTCAATCACAATCTTCTAAGCTTTACAATCTAACGGGATACTTAACTTACTGACACCCATCATGTTTGTCATGTGTTGTATGAGTGATGAAGACACTACCCCAACCTGCAGTGAGGACTTACAGACAGATTAGAAGACATTGACTTCTTAGATGACCAGTGTCTGATGACGCTAAAAATACTAACAATATCGCTATTGCAGGTATCTTAGTACATACATGACAGAATAGAACACTTCATGTTGTGAATGAACTAACTCACCTCCACAGAGTACAATATGTTTCAATATGAATAAATATAAAATAAAAAAATACAAGACGCCAAAATAAATAAATACCTCATGAAATGTTGAGAACATAAATATGTGCATTCTAAAAAGAAGAGTTAATAAAACTCAGAACACCTGTAAAAAATTATGTTTAGTTGTAAGTATTAATTTTACTATAGTATAAAATGTGTACATTTAACGTGATTCATTTAGAATTCGAATATTCACGAAAATTTATTCAACTGTGGTCACATTTGAGATGTCTAGTACAGGAAGTTTTATTTGAATACTGAAATAAAAGTTATATTAGGGGTTATATTAAATAAAATTTCTCTTTCGTGTGGAGTGGCTGTGGCCTATGGAATCTCCGCCCACGTTCGTGTTTGGATCAATACGTGTCACACCAAAAAGACCACCGAACGTGTATATGGGTAGGTGGATGGGTCAATACCATCAAACATCTAAGGTTCGGCGGGTGGGCCATTACCACATGTACAACTGTGCGATGGTTGTAGTTCTAAACCACCAAACGTTTAAGGTTGGGTGGGTGGGTCAATACCACCGAACATGTAAGAATGGGTGGGTCAATCAGGACCACTGTACGTGAAAAGGTAGGTGGGTGGGTAAGTACTTCTAGTTGCTGCCAATTTGTTTGCATGTCTGTGTATTATATGCAATCGTGGCTGTTTTTGAACTAGTACAGTTCTCACTTATAAAATCAATTCTATTTATTAAATTTGTCATATTTTGTGTTATTTTTCACCTTTACGAGACTATTGTAGCCTAATCAAGCTATTGCACGCTTTATATTGAGGCTATAAATATTTCAAAGTTATAACGGGACGCCTAAGTCTAAGCTTCTCCGTGTGAAGTTAGCTAAGAACTAATTACGAACTACTGAAAGGCTTTAAACTTATGATGCAATGTTGTAGTCACCTGTAGTGGCTGCAACAATAATTAGTGTAAGAAAACATGAGATGGTAATATACTTTAGAAAAAGGAGTCAGTTTGTCAAACTTAATTATGGTGGTGGTGCTATTAATTCAACATTCTTTTAAGAAAATATTATATTTCTTTATTGATAGTTAACACTGTGATGGCTCTTGATTTCAATTTGCTTGTATTTTATTATTTAATAATTAATTATAAACTAAATAATAAAATAGTATAAGTAGTTAATCGTAATAGCAGATAAATAATGGATGTTCTTAACTTTTGTTTTTCCAATTCTGTCTAATAAAAGTGCCCAGAAAAGATCAACGGTCGACCTCTTGGGAACACATTAGGAAACTCACCCCTCACACCTTTGCAATTCACCAACACCTTTCGGACTTATTGAACTTTCCAAAGGCCTTTCCGAGGTACTGTATTCACGCTTTCTCATTAGTAATAGACCTAGTATTTTACGTTGATGAAAAATTACGTCTACACGAGGGAAAAAATATGTTTACTAATTAATTATTTTAAATTATTATAAGGCCGTTTACAGTTAAAAACATTATAAAATATTATACAATCTATGAGTTGACTTAAAATTAAATAATATACTAATCTCAAGTACTTTTAATTGTATTTAGAAAAAAAGTTAATGTTAAATATCGTTTTATTTTACCAGTTGAAGTTTGGGCTAAGAAGCCCTCTCTAACACTTAACCTGGGGATCAACGGCTTAACGTGACTTCCGAACCACGCAGGGCAAAAACTGTTCATGGTCATATCGGGAATCCAGCCTGGACCAATTGCGTGGCAAGCCAACGCATTAGCCCCTTATCTACGGCCGCTCCTAGAAACATACTGAGATAAAAGAAATGAAAGCCAAGCCTTGAAATATATAAATAATCCTTACATTAAAAGTTACTTCATAAAACCTAAAAAATTATTAAATCTTACAATTTCAATTCCATAAGTAAATTAATCTGTTAAGACTGCCAAAAACCTAGTTAAAAAGTAAATTGACGTTAATTATATCCGTGGATAATTATTTATTGAAGGGGAAAATCAGAAAAAATATCCGAATATTCAAGTGTGTTGGAAATTTAAAGGAAGGTGGCAGAATATTTTTCATTCCATTATTATACCTGATGGAAAAATAGAATGGTTGGGAATTGATACTTCCTTATTATCAGTTGTCTTTTGAAGTGATAAAACTACTTTATCTACATTCAACAATAAAACAAATTTACATAGTATTATTAAGATTTTATGCTAACGTTTAAAATTTAACTAATCATATTTTCGGTTACAAAAATAACTCACAAAGAAAAATAGTAAAAAGTGTAAGATTGTACAAGAAGATAAATATTATGAATGTGTTAATTAATATCAATTCGTTTTTGTTACCGTATTTTCAAAGTAAATGTTGAGTTTATAAAAATTAAAGGATAGGTGAGTTATTTTAACACCTATATTTACTGCAATATTAAAAGTCACTTTATATGCTCTCAATAATAAATTTGTGCAGTGACACGAATAAATTGGTTTGTTTGTGTCCAACACAGATAACGAAAATTAGAGTCACATGAGCAGAATAACTAAAAAAAATCTTAACAGGATTTAAAAATCTGATAAAAATTATCTTAATATTAAAATATATTGAATATTTTGGGGAAAGGGGTTCAATATCTGTCTATTTATAATTTGTTTACGAAAACTTTTTTTTTTATAATCTGGAAAAAAACAATCAGCTAACGTGAGGGTTTGAAATATTCCTAATGAATCACCCATGTCACTTGTATATTCCAAAATATAGCAACGTATGTATTATAAAAACCAATAGGTGTTGTAGTAAAATTTAAAACGTATATAAAATAGGCATATTAATAATCAAAAAATTACCACCAACGACAACGTATGATTTATAATAAGTTTTGATATACAAAATTGAAAGGTCAATGTGAGATTCGCCTTAGTTTTACTTGCACAAGTTTTGGGTGATTTGTCATGCCAATTATAAGTTAAGTTAATTTCCCCAGAGCACGAACGATCAAGTTAAATGTCACAGAACGATAATTTTTCAGCTGTTTAAAGTGTGGTAATTTTCTTTTTAACCCTCCAAATTAACTTTTATAAAAGGTGGTTCATTATTAACCTTCTTCTCAAACTTAATGAACCTGCTATGGACTCAGTAGATTTGATAAGTAAATTATGTATAAAATGTTGAGTGATTATCCAAAATGTTAAACAATTTTTTTTATGTTAGCAACAAACATTAATTTCTATTATTTTATTAAATACACTATGAAAGTGGTTTGACATGAATGTTAAGGGTTTTACATTTCTTGTTTAGTAAAATATTTGATTAACTGTGTAGTGACTTTTATTGTTTGCGTAATCTTGTTGTATTGTTCAAACAGCCATTGTAAAATATTTAGTACAAGTTGAATACCATGAAACTATATTCTAGTTGATGGTATAAGGCAAATGAAGTGATAAATAGCAATGATACTAATAAATAGATTCTTTAATTTGAATTTAATCCATTTTTTATTTAATTATTTGGTAAAATGAAACATAAACTACACTATTACCAATGACCTTTTGTATTTAATTGTGTATAAGAAAGTTGACTATTATTCTATTTATCCTATTATATTCTAAAGTTAAATCATCTTTTTTATGTGCTACAATATTTTAAAAGAATAGTTTTACTAATAAATGTGAGATTGTTATTTTCAGTCAACATACAAATCAATGGCTCTATAAAATTGAAGTTAGTCAAAGGAAGCGTATTTTTTTGCCTCTTAGTCCTTCTTTAAAAGAGGATGACTTATCAAAATATAACTCAGTTATATGAGCTCTTTTGAGTGGTATTTTGCTGCTCAAACGACAAAGTTTATTTTAACAACTTTACTTCTTGACAAAGAGTTGTTAGAAAGATATAAAGTTGCTCAAGCAAAAAGCATTTGTGCTGTATTACATTGTTAATCAACAGTTTAGTGGATCACAGAATAGGTATTGTTGCATTAAATGTCTCCGCGGAAATTGAGCATGTAACTTTACTTTTTTAAGACTTTGCATAGTTCATAGCACTTTAAATAAAACATTTCATTTTGTTCAACTAAAAACAAAAGGAATCTGTTCAATATATTATGCTTGTTGACTGACTATTTCATTTTTAACATACAGTACTTACTGTATAATAATTAAGCCTAGTCGAAGAAATTTAGAATACATCGTTATGTTTGACATAACAGCACAGATATAATTTATGAGTGCTGCCTTGAAATATGATTGCTGTTTTGAGATATGATATATGAAGTGTCAAGCACTGATATGTCAAAATTGATGTTTCACATTCCAACTCTTTATCTTAACACCCTTTAAAGATCTTGGGCCAACCTCTCAGCCTACATACGCTTCCTCCATCGATCGTCATTTACGTAATTTCTTCAAGGTAAGGGAAATGTTATAATTACTGTCTACCCCTTGCATTCGTTCACCCAAGGACTCTAAAGCTGGTAAGAATGGAAATTCACTTTTGCTCGACAACTATTTTAAGGAAACCTCTTTGAAACAGTTAAAATATTTGCCATGCCAGTGAAGTGTGAAGTGCAGTTTATTGAGAATACTAAAGGATCGATTTCACAAAAATGAGTACTCTATTCTGAAATCTAAGACAGCATTCAAGACCTAATAGTTGTCTTGAATGCTCCTAAACAAAACTAAAGGTGCAATATATGTTCCGGAGTACAAATACTAAAGAATGACAGGTAAGGCGCTAGGACACCACATTATACTAGCGTGCTGTATTTCAATACATTTGGACCTAGTGTAAAATCTCCACTGAGATTTATTCAAGTGTACATCTTAATGAAACCATCAATCTTCAATCTGCAAAATAAGTATAAAAAGATCAACATAGTTTTAATGAACTTAGAGTAAGCACCTTTGTAGAAGGATCTTTGAGCACAACATATTCATATTCTAATAGTGTAATTCTTTAGGGGTTTTCATAAATTAGGATAAGAATAATTTTTATTTTCTTTAAGATACATGTTTTATCATTATCATTATTATAACATTTAAAAATAGCAGAAAGATTCAACATGTAGAAACAAAACAATCTAATTTAGCCTTCACAAATACACTGCTCAAAACAAAATACATAAAAACTACTAAATAAACAATATCAGTTAAAATTATTATTATTACACTTAAATTATTGAAGAAATTAAATAGGTCCTCTGAGGCAAATTCCTTATTAAATTAAATGTATTTATGCACGTAAGTTCAGAAACAACTAAAATAAACTTTTTCCCACTACTAAATAGTTTTTAAAAAATGTATACATTTATTTTAATTTCCTTATAATAAATAACTAACAAAAATATAATATTTTTAACTGAAATACTAATTTTTTATTTGTAGACATTATTTTGAAATAGTTTTCAATGCAACGAATATTTACGTAAACAATTTACTAAATAATATTCACGAAGTGTAAAAACATGACAATCTTGAAATTGCAACATGTACACTCGTAAATGTTCTTCGTTCTGTTTGACTTTTACTTAAGTTATAGATTTTAACTTAAATGTTGGCACTAGTGGCACAGTACTGTAACCCAGCTACTTGGGGACAATGTTTTGTGGAGATTGCAGATGATAGGTTCGATGATCGATGCTCATAATACCGAAATGGCGTCCGCTCAATGGTTGCTGATCGGAAGGTCTAAGACTTTCCATGTTGGGTGGTAACCAAAGTCTGGATGGTAAATAAGGGTGACTTGTCAATTAGCTTAAAATTATACCAATATGACGTGGTTCGGATTCCAAGTAACGCTGTAGATCCTTTAGTTGTCCTAGCTATCAGGCTATTGGCATAAATGGCTCTTTCTAATCATTAGTTAGACTCAATTAGTAAGCAGTCTACATGGGTCGTCCACACACATCCTACAATCATATCATGTTCGCCTTAAAATGTGCTAAAAGTTATGTCAGTGATTGGTGACTGGTTTTTGACGACTAGTTGATATGGTAAACAATGTAAATAAGGTTAAGGTTTTTATGTAAGTAATTAAATTTTGTATTTAATATACATACAGAAATTTGAACTATCAAAACTCTGAACAGAAAATTTCCGTAACATATTATGTTATGAGTTAGAACAAAATTAATGTATGCCATCCCATAAACAGGCCCTATTTTCTTTTCATTTTAGATTCAAATTTTCTGTAGAAAGATGATCAACTTAGAGTCCATGTGAACTTTAAGGTTATACATTATATCCTTACGTTGAATTTTGGAGCCGTCGATGTGGTGCGAAAAGTAAAGGAGATTTTTCCTCATGAATGCTTTGTTATAATGGCAGAAGTCTATCTTTAAGTATGAACATTGACAATGTTTTATGATTAAAAATAAATATTCTTATTTTTCACATACTTACTTACCAAAACGTGGAAGTTGATTATAAATTTATAATAATTTTTATAAAGTAGTAAATATAATGTAAGCACTGTCTAGGTAATTTGTTTATATATATATATATATATATATATATATATATATATATAATTATATATATTTATAAGTATTACAACAATTGAAGCTATAAAATGTGTCGTATTGAAAAATTCGCCATAACACATAATAATAAAAGCAAAAACAAATATAGTAAATGTTATTTTTAAATATGTATACTTTTTAAGGAGAAGCCAATCTCCTTCTAACCTTACCCTACCTATTTATTTTGAACCATGTTTCTAACAATTTGAAAGGAAATTATAAATCCAACCTGGCACAATTACATTGATTTCATGTTTGAGGACCTGTAGACAACAAACAAGCCTGTAATTTGAGATCTAAGAATAAAGTATTTCAAATTAAGTTTTTAACGAAATACACAAGCTTATAGATTTACAAGTAAAAGTTCCCTTGTTGTGGAGAAGGTTCTTATAATCCATACGTACTAAACTGATAAGCTAAGATTATATATCAAAGCTGTTTCAAAGAACAGATTTACAACTTTACGACAAAGCTTTTAGGAACAGACTTTGCTCTTTTATCAACAAAATAATACTTGAAAAGATCAAAAATTAAATGTTTATTTTAAGTTAATGTACGTAATCAAACAATCCAATAAAATAAAAATTTAATTGTGAAACATTTCATTTAAAAATAATCATTCCAACACAGTATCGACTTGTTTAATTACTTTGCAAATGTACAAATACGCTTTGTTCAAATAACATGTTTACTTCTTTGAATTCTTTGAATACTTATTTTTTCAATAAGACACTCTTCTAAAACATGGTTTTTTTTATTTGTTTATCCTCGTTGCTTTTCTATACATAGTTTATATACAGGGTGTCCCTGAACTCTCTGAGGATCTTTTTACGTATTGATTGTGGGTCAAAAACAAGACATAATATCATATTTAAAAATTCCAAATCACCTCCGGTACCCGTACAGCCACCATTTTGTATTTGTTACTCATTTTTTTGTTTGAAACTATTTCGCCTATAGAGTTCAAATTTGGTATACACATTAATAAAATCATTTCCTTACTGAAATTAAAAAATCAGAAACCTTTTTCAATTATTTTCAAAATGGAAGCTCTTTGAAATGTTTGATCCTTAATAACTTTTTAAAAGTAAGGATCATTCATAACTGTTTAAAGGTAAGGAAAAAAATCACAAAAACACTTTCGTTTTGCAAATGAAAGTTTCAATAAAAAAAGATAAAGTTGAATGAAATGGGATGACAAACAATCGATATTCGAGAATTTTTGTATTTAATCATTTTCTTCGTTAATAATTCCAACACCTTCAACAATTCTACCAACCTACGATTTACAAAAATTTTAGTATTTAGGGCACTACTTAAGGTTGAAATTAATTTTTAATTTAATAACAACGAAAATCATCGACAAATTTTTTCCCGTTGCCTGCCAGGGGCATTTTTATTACAATGACTTCAAAAATCACTTTATTGTAATGTTTTGGATGAAAGTAATCAGAATAGGTCGCTGATGTATTGTTGTGGTTGGCCCGCGCGGCACGACACCATGGATGTACACGTTGACACGTAAATAATTAAATATAAAAATACTCAAATCTCGATTGTTTGTCATCCGATTTCATTCAACTTTACCTTTTTTTATTGAAAATTTAATTTGAAAAAGTATTCTTGTGATTTTTTTGCATTCCTTACCTTTAAAAAGTTACGAATGATCCTTACTTTTAAAAAGTTATTAAGGATCAAACATTTCAAAGAGCCGCCATTTTGAAAACAATTTAAAACGTTTTCAGATTTTTTTGTTCAGTAAGACATGGTTTTATTAATGTGTATACCAAATTTAACTCTATAAATTAAATAGTTTTAAAAATAAAAAAATTAGTAAAAATTACAAAATGGCGGCTGTACGGGTACCGGAGGTGATTTGGAATTTAAAAAAATGATATTATATCTTGGTTTTGATCCACAATTAATACCTAAACAGATCCTCAGAGAGTTCAGGGACACCCTGTAATGTTACAGTAACATTAGTTTGATCAACAAATGCTGTAAGTTTAACTAATTTATAAACATGTTTTTATAAAAAAATATATTAATTTTTAAACGTTTAAACATTTAACTTAATTTAAAAAGCATAAGCTATTTAAATCAACACAATTTTATACAGTATGTATAAAAGCATACATTCGTGACTCAAGTAGTTATTGTAAGTACTTTTATGTTATGAAGTATTCAAATTATTATGTTTATGTCCTAAAACTAAAATAAAATGTATAGTGCAGATGTTCTATATTCTAAAAAGCAGCCGCATTTACTTTTATCATTTATGTTGGGTTTCTATCCTAGATCTGCAAATTGAAAACATGTACACTATTTACTCATTGCACCTTAAAATTAATGTAACATTAAACTAAATTCATCTTCAAAACTGATAAGTATGTATGTTTTTATTTGTTGTTTTAGAGTTTAAATAGTTTTTATATAAATTACTATAAAAATTTTGAACTTTTTTAATGATCGGTAAGTCATTAATTATATAATAGATTTTTTAAAGTAAATTCTTTTATTATTATTATTACAATTCTTATCAAAAGTTGTACCTAGATCAAATTCATAAGTTAATTACTGTTAAAATAATAAATCTCTGGTCAAAAATATATTTTATAAAAATACTTTGGCATAATATATTTCTCCCCATAGTTATTTTTAAAATAATTTACAGGATTTTGCATTATAGTTTACACTCATAATTTGACAACTGCAGTTATTTTTTAAGGGGGGGGGGTGGTATTACAATATTATAATCAACATTTTCTTATTTAATTTTGAAATGTTAATTAATTTTTTGAGATTACAGAGGAAATAGAAAACAAACTTTAAACAGATGAAATGTATTTTCTCTGCAATATTATGATGAATATTACTCTGGGGAAATTATAATTATTTACATTGGTTGGGACAAGCTCGTCCAAGAACCCAAAAGAATATTATTATGTTGAACGTTTATGTTGAACGTTTATGTTGGCATTCCAGTTTTTACAATTGATTATTTACTTTCCCATACTTTGCTTGCTCATAATTCAACAATAATACAAGTATTAAGCTAACATTATGTTATTCGTAGTTTTTAGTATTGAAACTTAGTTGTCTTTACAATAATAAAAAACGTATATTATGATATACTATGAGTTTAATATGATGTTTAGTTCATTATATGTGAACTATTTTAATTTTTATTACACATAGAGACTTTTTAATATTTATATTTTCTTGTGGTGATCAACAACGTAAAATACCACTGTTAATAAGAAATAGTCAAAAAAGATCCTTGAAAAGTCCAATAAGTTCGGAAGGTATCGGTGAATTGCAAAAGGGTGGAAGTTGAGTTGCTTAATGCATTTCCAAGAGGTCGGCCATCATTCTTCTCTGGACACTTTTATTGGACTAAATTGGAAAAACAAAACTTAAGACCGGCCATTACTTACCTGCTAATAAGTTCAGTCTTAGACATGTTTTTTTACAACCTATCACAAAAAAAGTTTCCTCTTCAGGTTAAGGCTATGTAAGAGACTACTAAATTGCTATTAAAAATCTATATATCTTATTTTAAAGTGAAGGAAGCAATGTTGGTGATACTTAACCAAAATATTCGACTAATGTCAATTTAGTTTATTTGTATAGTAAACATATAATTTATGTTCTAACCTGGAATACCCTAAGTCGTCTTTAGGTGAATACGATTCTGTGATTGATTTTCCTAAACATATTGTTTAATATTTAACCTATCTTGCTATTATATAAAAATCTAATTGTGTCTGTAATCTCTCTCTCTCTCTCTCTCTCTCTCTCTCTCTCTCTCTCTCTCTCTCTCTCTCTCTCTCTCTCTCTCTCTCTCTCTCTCTCTCTCTCTCTCTCTCTCTCTCTCTCTCTCTCTCTCTCTCTCTCTCTCTCTCTCTCTCTCTCTCTCTCTCTCTCTCTCTCTCTCTCTCTCTCTCTCTCTCTCTCTCTCTCTCTCTCTCTCTCTCTCTCTCTCTCTCTCTCTCTCTCTCTCTCTCTCTCTCTCTCTCTCTCTCTCTCTCTCTCTCTCTCTCTCTCTCTCTCTCTCTCTCTCTCTCTCTCTCTCTCTCTCTCTCTCTCTCTCTCTCTCTCTCTCTCTCTCTCTCTCTGCGTGCGTGCGTGCGTGCGTGCGTGCGTGCGTGTGTGTGTGTGTGTGTGTGTGTGTGTGTGTGTGTGTGTGTGTGTGTGTGTGTGTGTGTGTGTGTGTGTGTGTGTGTGTGTGTGTGTGTGTGTGTGTGTGTGTGTGTGTGTGTGTGTGTGTGTGTGTGTGTGTGTGTGTGTGTGTGTGTGTGTGTGTGTTTTACAAATCACGCAAAAACTACTGAACCCATTCATCTGAAATGTTGCATGGACATTCTTAGGGCCTCCGGTTAAGACATAGTTATATCTTTATTTTAAAATTCCATCAGGAACCACCACCCCCCGGGTTCTAATGGGTATTAATTCAATCCCCTAAGCAATAGCAATTTGATAATTAATTATTTATAACAGTTTCATGAATCAGATGTTGGAATATGGAATAAATAAACAACTTACATAGTTCTAAGTAAATACCGGACCAAACCTAACCACAACCACAGTAACTAGAAAAGATGGTAAGTATCACGACGAGTTGCAGAGTAGACTGTGACGTCACATGGGGGAAATTGACTTTTTTGGTTATTCGATAAAATACTGCTAACTAAATCTACCAATCGCATGGGAGCATCCAGCTAAATAGTAGGCAAATTATTTACATAACGACAAGAATAAAATATACAGATATTATGTCTTTAATAGTACATTTACCCACCCGCCCACCCATGCACGTATGGTGGCATTTACCCACCCACCCACCCATAACGTACGGTGGCATTTACCCACCCGCCCACCCATACACGTACGGTGGCATTTACCCACCCGCCCACCCATAACGTATGGTGGCATTTACCCACCCACCTACTCATTCATGTACGGTGGCATTTACACATCCACCCATCCATAACGTACGGTGGCATTTACCCACCCGCCTACCCATGCACGTACGGTGGCATTTAACCATCCGCCCACTCATACACGTACGGTGGCATTTACTCACCCGCTCACCCATGCACGTACGGTGGCATTTACCCACCCGCCCACCCATACACGTACAGTGGCATTTACCCACCCGCCCATCCATAACGTACGGTGGCATTTACCCACCCGCCTACCCATGCACGTACGGTGGCATTTACTCACCCGCTCACCCATACACGTACGGTGGCATATCGCTGTAAACAAGAATAAATTCGTCCTGGAAATCAGAATTGCCTACCGCTCAGTCAAAAGTGTTTGCAGCACTTTTTGAAGCTCAATCATTTTGAAGGCAACACATCCAAGACAACCTCTAAAATTAAACATTGAATATATAACACGAAACATTAAAGGTGCGTTTAAGAACTACCACTTATCAGCTGGAATTGTAAACTACGCGAACTGGAACAATATTTTTGTGTTTGTTGTTGCCATTTCACCCATGTGACGTCATAGGAGATATGCATTATACCTACCGTCTTCTTTTATACGTACCGTGAGCACAACGTACTTTTGCATTATACAGATGCTAGTAGGTACATGTTTAGTATTATCGAATGCAATAAGCACAATATAAATCAACGTAAACCCCGCGCGAAGGACGGGTACTGTGCTAGTATTAAACTAATATTACCTTTAACATTATCAGTAAGCTGATGATGCTCCACCCCCTCCCCCCACTTAGATGTGAACGGTAGTGATGACTTACGCACGCATATTATAACTCTGTACGTGGATAGAATACTTTTGATCCAAAACTCCAATGCACGTGTATGGATGGAAAGGTGGTCCATTACCTATGTACGTGTATGGGTGGGTAGGATGGTCATCACCACCGTAAATATACGGGTGACACTATACAACAGCGATTCTCTAGTATTTACAACATATATACTATACAGTATATACAGTATACTCACGCCATTTTACAATAAAATAAGTTAAAATAATAATATTTTTCAGAAATAATTCCCGCAAGGCCTTGCACCCTTACCACCCACCGATACACATACGATGATGAAAGTGTGATGAAATGAATAAACCACCTGTTGTTTATCATACAAAGGATCACCATAAATCAATTTTTAAATATCCTTCGTTAGCAAAATTATCCATTATTTCTTATTGAACAAAAATATCTTGCTGAAGCCCACCGATAGCTAACTTTAAAGTTCTGAGATATTCGTGGTGTTGCAAACCTCTTTAAAGGCTTTCGATAAGAACTTCGTACGATATGGGATTCCAGCCAAGTTGTGAAACTAAGTTAGGCACTACACTTTGCGGATCGGCGATGTCTCGCACTAAACTTCTATTGACAGACCAAAAAGGAGACTGGTGTTACGAGGCTTCCCACACGTTTTACGTAACTTAATATATTTTAGATGCTTAATGCACCTTAAATTAAGGTGACATTCAATAGCTATATTATTTGTAGTGCAAATATATAGATTGAATCTCCTGTGTTTCATTAGTAAGTAAGCTTTGAAAGAGTGCCACTTTTTTCATTGTTGTATGTTATGTGTTAAACCAACCCATTTCTATAGTTCTGTTTGTTTCTTATTTACTTGTTAAAAAATTGTTCTTACAAATTAACTCGTTAAATTTACGAATATTTGTCCTTTAACCTACAAATAAGAAATTATAATAATTTTTACCTTAGTCATTGAATGTGTGAGATTTTAGTTCTTAAAATCTTTTAATTAAATCAAGTAAGTAAAAACAAATGAAATGTTAATTTCTTTTATTGTAGGACAAGTATCGTATTGAAAAATAATCAAGAAATAAAATGTCGTTCCTTTTAATTTGAAGATTTATTATTTGCTTAGTAAAAAATCATATAACTCATTATTTAAACTATGATCAAATGTATTGTTACGTTAAGTTCGGTATTTTGAAGTAAATACATCTTTGACAGATAGCCACTTAAATTGCGATCTACTGAAAGCATCGATGTGAGAGAGATGCACTGAGTGTTGAAAGAGATAACTTGTCATCCCTACTGTGTTATTCTATTTATAAATTTTCATGAAGACTAGGTAGATGGTAGGCTTCGTGCTGTCAGTTATGTCCACTGTTTGCAGTAGTTACTGGTTATTTAGGATTTTACCCATTCATAATTTTGTATTTTCATCAAGGAAAAAAGAACATGATTGAAATGTTTGAAGCTTCACTCTTACATCCCGAAAGATCAATAATACATTTTAAAAAGGCGCTTTTAATTTGTAAAATGCATCCACTAGTATTATTACCAATTATTATAACAACTTATCCTAATGAAAATACTACCTTAAGAAATAGTTAAGAGATTTTAAAGAATACATTTTGATAACGTATTGTTCATGGATGCCTTTAAAAAAACTCACAAGAGCTTAGTCATAGGACTTACGAGAATTTAGGCTAATATCAATATATAGATCACAGTCAAATAATTATCTTTATATTAACTGCCTTCACCTTAAATAAAATATAGTGTGCAAATAAAATTAGTTTACAATTAACCACCAAATTTAACGAACTGAGTCAATGTGTATCGCTTTCACTGTATTATCTACAACTTACGTTATGATAGATTGTTACACCACAGAGAAAAAGGAAACAGAGATCGCTTCATATGGTCGCAGCAAACACCTAAGTGGCAATTATAAATATATTATAACCGATGTACATCTTTATATATCTGTAGTATAATTACTACATATAGCTTTGTGGATTTGGGGAGTAAAGAGAGGGACTGTTTGAGTACTGGACTGCCATCGTATGGCAATCTGGAGATATAACTACTTACACTAACTAGATATACATTCAGTGCACTATTGCATGTGACCTAAGTTTTTTTTCTTCTCTGTGGTTACACTCAGCTAATATTGTTAAATATATATTTAGGAATTTCAGTAAATAGTAATATATATATATATCAAAACATACGAATTCACTTGACTGTTTTATATATATGCAAGTAACTTTTTACTTTTCTTTATGGAAACTATCTGTAGATTTCAACAAATTGAATTTTAAGTTTGAGTAGGTAATTTTCAAAACTTTTCAGCATAATATACAACTAAATTTATTATTTTAAAATACAGTTTGATCACTAATAAACCTAAAACCGAATGTTTTATATAATATCCATATAAAATGTTGAATACATAGAATAAATTTATGTGGATCTGTAAAGGATTGGTTATACACTGAGATAAAGGATGAGGGCGTGTTACAAGACAGGAGTTAATTAATTAGAATCGCTAATTAAGAAGTAATCCCACAAGCCCATCACAAAACGCGCTTCTATCAGCAGTGGTGTCAGCTCTCAGCTGGTTGAAACAGATTGCTGATACTATAGTTCTTAGTTAATTAATTTAACATATATTTTAATGTTGTGTAACTTTAGCTAATATTAGTTGAATTTTATTTCTGATAAAATTATTTTATACCATTAAAAAACAACTAAAATCTTCATTTTACGTAAAAGACTTTTTTTTAAATTATAAATGTGTTCATAACAATACTAAAAAAGCTAAAACGCTTTGTTAAAGATAAACTCCAATACATTGAAAAATAATTTCTTTATGCTATTATGTGTTTTCTGGAATTATAAAGGTCAAACTTAAGCTTCTGATAATAATTTATAAACATTATAAATTAACTGTGTAATATTTATAAGTTGTTTTAATTTTAATTTGATCTCTAATATTTTAATCCCGGTTTTTTCTTTTTAAGTTAACCTCATACTGGACCAAACCACTAACCCTAAAGTGGTTTTAATGACTTCTTTAATTAATTATATCTATAATTTTCAGAATGCAAAAACATCCAATATTATTATTTTTCATTATAATTAATATTTACTACCATTGTAAACATTTTTTATAAAAAGTGAGGTGTGTATTTAATTTTATATAGATGATTTGCGTTTCAACTTCAAAATAACTATCAAGTTTCATTTAGTTTTCTGTTTCTAAATTATACCTACCATTAAAAATTCTTTTAAATATTTTAAAGTTCTGATAAAATAATCTGAATCAGTTTTCCCACGGTGTTAATTGGGGATTTCCGACAGTATCGTTTGAAAAGGTGTCAAAAAAACATCGACAGTGGCTGTTCCGTGGATGGATGACCATCTGAGCGATGCCGTTCTTGTACGCAGCCTGCCTACCCGGTCACTTGTGGAGATTCGGAAGTCACCCAAGCCGATGGTCCCAGGTTAAGTGTCACAGAGGACTTCTTCATACTAAATTCACCTAGTAAAATTAGAGCTCCTCCAAATTAAAGGTGTTGTTTTAGTATGTATGTCATTTATGCTAATATTTTTAAAATTAACCAAGCCTAACTGAAACATTAATATTCTAGAGTAAAAAATTATGAATTTTTTAAATACGAGTATAAGAATAATTTTAGAATAAGAATAATTTTATTTCCTGCAAAAACTTACTACAGCTACATCTAATTTAAACAGAAAATGAGCAATGAAATAGTAATTCATACATTTTAATGCAAAACTCTGTATACTGTAGATTTTATTTTACAAAATAATTTATTTACAGCTTTCTTAATGTTTTATTTTTATGGTTTTGAGTAATGATAATTTCAAATGAATTGTATATTGATTCATATATATATGAATCAAGTGTGGCATTTGCTGAATTACTATAATTAGTAAAATATTAACAGAAATGTAACTTAGAACTATTTGGCATTTTATTTGATCTAAATGCGTTTTATTAACGTTAAATTAAAGAAATTAGTACTTAAATGTAATTTCTTGAATGTATAGACCCACCTGCCCACCCATACATGTACAGTGGTATTGGGCCAACCCCCCCCCCCACCCATACATGTACAGTGGTATAGATCCACCCGCCCACCCATTCACGTACAGTGGTGTTGCCCCCCCCCCCCGGACACCCAAACATGTACAGTGGTACAGACCCACCCGCCCACCCATACACGTACAGTGGTGTTGCCCCCCCCGCCCACCCAAACATGTACAGTGGTATTGGGCCACCCCCCCACCCATACACGTACAGTGGTATTAACCCATATATATATATATATATATATATATAGAGAGAGAGAGAGAGAGAGAGAGAGAGAGAGAGAGAGAGAGAGAGAGAGAGAGAGAGAGAGAGAGAGAGAGAGAGAGAGAGAGAGAGAGAGAGAGAGAGAGAGAGAGAGAGAGAGAGAGAGAGAGAGAGAGAGAGAGAGAGAGAGAGAGAGAGAGAGAGAGAGAGAGAGAGAGAGAGAGAGAGAGAGAGAGAGAGAGAGAGAGAGAGAGAGAGAGAGAGAGAGAGAGAGAGAGAGAGAGAGAGAGAGAGAGAGAGAGAGAGAGAGAGAGAGAGAGAGAGAGAGAGAGAGAGAGAGAGAGAGAGAGAGAGAGAGAGAGAGAGAGAGAGAGAGAGAGAGAGAGAGAGAGAGAGAGAGAGAGAGAGAGAGAGAGAGAGAGAGAGAGAGAGAGAGAGAGAGAGAGAGAGAGAGAGAGAGAGAGAGAGAGAGAGAGAGAGAGAGAGAGAGAGAGAGAGAGAGAGAGAGAGAGAGAGAGAGAGAGAGAGAGAGAGAGAGAGAGAGAGAGAGAGAGAGAGAGAGAGAGAGAGAGAGAGAGAGAGAGAGAGAGAGAGAGAGAGAGAGAGAGAGAGAGAGAGAGAGAGAGAGAGAGAGAGAGAGAGAGAGAGAGAGAGAGAGAGAGAGAGAGAGAGAGAGAGAGAGAGAGAGAGAGAGAGAGAGAGAGAGAGAGAGAGAGAGAGAGAGAGAGAGAGAGAGAGAGAGAGAGAGAGAGAGAGAGAGAGAGAGAGAGAGAGAGAGAGAGAGAGAGAGAGAGAGAGAGAGAGAGAGAGAGAGAGAGAGAGAGAGAGAGAGAGAGAGAGAGAGAGAGAGAGAGAGAGAGAGAGAGAGAGAGAGAGAGAGAGAGAGAGAGAGAGAGAGAGAGAGAGAGAGAGAGAGAGAGAGAGAGAGAGAGAGAGAGAGAGAGAGAGAGAGAGAGAGAGAGAGAGAGAGAGAGAGAGAGAGAGAGAGAGAGAGAGAGAGAGAGAGAGAGAGAGAGAGAGAGAGAGAGAGAGAGAGAGAGAGAGAGAGAGATGAGAGAGAGAGAGAGAGAGAGAGAGAGAGAGAGAGAGAGAGAGAGAGAGAGAGAGAGAGAGAGAGAGAGAGAGAGAGAGAGAGAGAGAGAGAGAGAGAGAGAGAGAGAGAGAGAGAGAGAGAGAGAGAGAGAGAGAGAGAGAGAGAGAGAGAGAGAGAGAGAGAGAGAGAGAGAGAGAGAGAGAGAGAGAGAGAGAGAGAGAGAGAGAGAGAGAGAGAGAGAGAGAGAGAGAAGAGAGAGAGAGAGAGAGAGAGAGAGAGAGAGAGAGAGAGAGAGAGAGAGATTTATAATTTTTGATAGAATTTTTTCTAAACAGATCAATATCAAGGTAGCAATTCTGTCCAAACGGTCAACTCAGCATGAGTCCAGTTGTTGAAGGCAATGAGCTGTTTGCCACGGGTAATGAAGCCCAAGATGAAAGCGTCCACAGGCTTCATTATCTGTGGAGTTCAGCTCTAATCTAGCTTCAAAAGAGCTCTATCAGTCTTTAGAGCTACGGTAGACTAGACTAATAGACGTACTGAAAAGCTTTAACGGAGGGGAAATTACTAGTTGGTGTGGTAGTTCAGGTAACTTGTCATTCAAAATATGTTGATATGTTCTTTCGATTTATATATGTATGGCAATATGTAATCGTTGCCAGGAACATCTCTTAACTATAAACTGTGTGTTATCAATAAATAAACTAATTACTAAGTGCGACTTTTAATCTTTAGAAATATAATAGGACATAGACCAACACTACGCGGTTCGGATACCACGTAAATATGTAGGTCCCATAGTTACCCTGGCTATTGGGATATTAATAAATAGTCCTTCCTGAGCTTATACGAACTCAGACAGTAACAATGGGTACACTCATTCATCTACACTAATCACACTTATTCGCCCCTCATATTCGCCCATATCTCTACAGTTATAGTCTTATAAATTAATAATAATAATGATAATGAGGATGATATAAATTTATCACAAAAGTTTCTTTCCGTGAAATCTTATGTCACAAATGTATTTGATAAGCAACTTAAGAACAATTCTATAAATAGACTTTAGTAGGTTGTAGTGCCTACTCACTTGTAAATTTTTTTTTTTTTTTACAATACCTACAATATTCAAACATTATCTTTAAAAAACTAACATAAGAATGTACTAATATTTCAACTTGGAAACATTGATTACGTACGAAAATCACTTATGTAAGAATGTGTCAAATTTAGGCCTTATTGTTGGATAGTATAAATTTCTAGCGTTTCAAAAAATGAATCAGAAATAATTTTTAATATTTGGTAGGATTACAAATATTGATAAAGCTTTTTTTATTATTAATATAAATACTCTTCCATATTTTATCTCACTGAAAAAAACATTTTTTCATTTATCAAAGAGCAAAATAAAATTGCATGTATTATTAAGGGCATTTTATAATTTTGTTATATTATTTATAGTGTCAGTTTTCTTAAAAGTAATAGCTGTGTTAGCAGGAAATTCAAACAAAAACTATTTATGAAGGAGATGGTCTTTAGAGAAGAATTGCCCTAACGTGGCTAATTTGGTGTCTCTAGATACTTAAAATATTTAGAAATCGTGTCATATATTTTATTTGAATGTTTTGAACATAGTGGGGGAAAGGTGCTAATCAAACTAGTGTGAAGTAAAACTTTTAAAAAATGTTTGAATAGTGTAACCAATTATTTTTATATAAATTACCTATGTAAATTTGTTTATTTGACATTTCTACATTCATCATTTTAAGTAAATATATTTTTTTAATAATATTTTAAAACTTCATTTTGAGAGTTTACTATAAATGAATTAATTATGTGCCTCCTCGCAATTTGCGAGGTGGAGAAGGTAAGGGACATAGAGGGGAGGGAAACACATTGTACGTGTGTTAGTGAGGTTGGCTCTTTGCTACTCCTAGCGACAGTCACGTGATATATAAAACTAAATTCCTTCGTGTGCTGATTTGGGCGCCTGAATGAACACCCCTGGACCATTGAGTTTCGTATTATCATGTATTATCCATCGTGAATACATGGATAAAGCTATGTTTTTAATTTCAAACACCAAGCATTTCTTATATGAATTTTAAACTATATACGTTACCTCAGACCATAGTCAAAAAATTTCTAAGTTTTATCATTACAAGGACATTATATAAAATTACATGTTTTCAAGAGTAGACGATGAGTGTAACAATGGAGCCTTCTACAGTGGTGCAATAGGCGGTGCTAAGATTATTAGATATAAGATACCGGTACAATTTTGTGCATATTTTAAGGTGAATTTGTATAATTACATGAGTATGGATGGAATGGAATTCCATGAAATGAAATAACATGACATGAAATGAAATGAAATGAAATGAAGTGAAGTGAAGTGAAGTGAAGTGAAGTGAAGTGAAGTGAAGTGAAGTGAAGTGAAGTGAAGTGAAGTGAAGTGAAGTGAAGTGAAGTGAAGTGAAGTGAAGTGAAGTGAAGTGAAGTGAAGTGAAGTGAAGTGAAGTGAAGTGAAGTGAAGTGAAGTGAAGTGAAGTGAAGTGAAGTGAAGTGAAGTGAAGTGAAGTGAAGTGAAGTGAGGTGAAGTGAAGTGAAGTGAAGTGAAGTGAAGTGAAGTGAAGTGAAGTGAAGTGAAGTGAAGTGAAGTGAAGTGAAGTGAAGTGAAGTGAAGTGAAGTGAGGTGAGGTGAAGTGAAGTGAAGTGAAGTGAAGTGAAGTGAAGTGAAGTGAAGTGAAGTGAAGTGAAGTGAAGTGAAGTGAAGTGAAGTGAAGTGAAGTGAAGTGAAGTGAAGTGAAGTGAAGTGAAGTGAAGTGAAGTGAGGTGAAGTGAAGTGAAGTGAAGTGAAGTGAAGTGAAGTGAAGTGAAGTGAAGTGAAGTGAAGTGAAGTGAAGTGAAGTGAAGTGAAGTGAAGTGAGGTGAAGTGAAGTGAAGTGAAATGAAGTGAAATGTGCCTTTATTAGGCGGAGTTAGGATTATTAAGTCCTCTCTTTCACTCAACCTTAAAAGTGTGTGGTCTGATTACTACCTGAGTTCGACCTATGCTCAGAAAGGGACATTTATTAATAGCCCAATAGTCAGGGCAACTAATCATCCAACAGCTTTACGTTGGATCCTACCCTCGTAATTATTACATCTAATTGACAAGCCTGACCCTCAGTTCTCTCCCCTACACAGCTTCCGGACACTGATTACCACCCAACACCCCAGACTTCTCAAGTAGGGTCTACGTTGATGGAAACCATTGAGTGGACGCTATGTCAGTATTAAGAGGACCGATCATAGAACCTATCGCCGTAGCACTTTGTCCCCAAGTAGCTGGATTACATCACTGCGCCACCATTGCCGATTATACGGTAGATATTGAAGTTATACTTCTTTGCGCCCGTTAGACACTTTGGGATGGGATGTTGGTCGAGAAACCGCGTCACGCTGAAAAGTAAGAACAAATTTTTAAGAACTATCGATTAATCGATTGTTAATCGAAGAAATTACTGATAATGATAATATAGGTATATAATATAATAATGAAGTCACGTATAATATATTGAAGATAAATATATTGAATAATATTGAAAAATGTCTTATATTTCACTTATATATCCTGTCTGTGTGCGTGAGTGGGTGTATGAGAATGGCCAAAGAAGTATAACTTCCACCGTGTGTTTTACTAACAGATTTATTTCCTAATAAAATTGTTCTTTTAATTAATTCAATTTTCTTTCTAGGGTATAGCTATCGTGAATTGATGTTTCATGATGGAGTCAAAATGAGTTGACTATTGTAAATCACAAAGCACTGATATTTTTCTCTGGTGTAATGATAATAACTAGAATTAATACTAACTAAAAGTAAAAATAAATACGTCATCAATCATGTATAACAGCTCGTTATCCAGAAATAATCTGAACATTTTTCATCCAAAGTGGTTTTAAGTTTCCACATTTATCACGTACAAGTGGGAATATGGCTGCTGAAAGTGATTGATTCAAGCCGACATTACAATTACTGGTCATAAATTGTTGTTGAAATTTACGAAAACTTTTCTAAGTATAGAGGGAATTTATTTTAAATTATATACTGTTCTTTTCCGTATTTGGCGTTAAATATATGGCAAGATTGAGTGTATAAAAACATTTAATTCTGTATTGGTAAGATGTATTTAATTATATTAATGTAAATAAAAATGCATATATGAAGTAACTATATCCAACCTCAGATAAGAAATAAACAGAAGTCGCATCCAATAGTACTCTGAATGTGTAACGAGTAGTCATTTCTCCAGTTTTCCAAGCGATGGCAGAGCCAGTACCTTGTCAGTCCCTAACTTATTTCCTCTAATCCTCAAGGATACACGTAGTAATTATTACTACAGATGTGTAAAGATCTACAGTAAACGTAATCCATACAGAACAGCCACTGAGACGTTCACTGTGGCAATAAGAATGCGATATCTGCTTCTTTTTCTCTGTGTTTTAACAGAAAATTCACATTTATACGTAACTTATTAAAAAAAGTTGTTTTTATTTAAGATAGGGTAGTACCCGGTTAATTAAGGCTTTTCATTTATAATGTTGGATCAATTAGTTGGTTTTTTAGTATGGAATCGTTTTTTTTTTTTTTTTTTTGTTTTTTTTTTTAGTAGCCATCAGATATTATTCTGTAATTAACTACTTGTTAACTATAAATGAAGTATTTATATTCTTATGTATCGAGAAAAGATGCGAAAGATGCAAGTTTTATAGAATATAATAAAAGAACTTGTGGGTTATCTGTGAACAACTTCGGTCTTACAAAGAGAGTAAGACCAAGATTCTAAGTTTATGGTTAACCATTCAACTTGAATGAATATGGAGTAGCCTTTCCTTACAAAGGAAACAAAACTTACTTCATTTTACAGTCAAATTGGTTCAAACACAAATATGTAGATGTATATAAGCCTGATATGTAGATCTAAACGATGATTACAAATTATTTAAAAAACTAAAATTGATCAAAACTATCGTCATTTGAAACATACCGTACTTGGTTGTATTGTTGTTGAAGAATTTTACTGCCAAAGTTTTACATGGAAGTTACAGAAACTATGGAGAATTTAAAGTTTAATTTGAAGAATGTCTTATTTTACCAGGTGGAGATTGGGCTAAGAAGCCCTTTCTTACACTTAACCTGGGGTTGGTCACATTGTAATCGAACCCAAACCGGCTACATGGAAAGTCACCCCTTAGCTATAGCCTCTCCTTCATTCTCCGCTATTTGTAGAGTTGTGTACGTCAATAATAATTTAACTCTACCATAACATGTCTGATAAAAGTTAACGAAAATTACATGAACAATATAACCATATGCTCTGTAGGCCTACTAA
Source organism: Stictocephala bisonia (assembly GCA_035578905.1). Classification (NCBI taxonomy): domain Eukaryota; kingdom Metazoa; phylum Arthropoda; class Insecta; order Hemiptera; family Membracidae; genus Stictocephala; species Stictocephala bisonia. The sequence goes on along the minus strand of JAQJVL010001646.1, from coordinate 8,629 downwards.
AACCAATAAACTTGTAATTGCATGCTAATATTTGAGATGCCAGCACATTTGTTGCATATTTTAACGTAACTATGAATGTTTATATGAGTTTTGATGAGTTTGGATGACATGTGTAGTCTCGTTACTAGCATAATTCAACTTTTGATCAGAAAGTGCAACTGAATAAAATCCAAATAGGCCTAGATGGGGAACTAAAGATATGCAGAGAAAAAAATTTAGGCAAACACAGGTATATTTAACTTTTATAAATGCATTATAACTTAAGGGGTTCATCCATAGTTGAACATTGTATTTCAACTGTTGATTATTTTTTGATAAAAGAGAGAACATTTAAAAAATGTTTAGATTTCTAAGTGAACTGAAATTCATAAAACTATGTCCAATACATTTGTTGTACTACTAGAATTAATTTACATTATTATTGGCGCAGTGTTGTAACCCAGCTACTTAGGGAAATGTGCTGTGGAGATTGTAGGTGGTTGTTCTGTGTTCTCTCCTCTTAATACTGACATGGCGTCCGCTTAATTGTTGCCATCGTCGTGGAAACTACTAGTGAGGTATAGGATTTCGACGTTGGGTGGTATTCAGTGCTTACTATACAAAACCTGTGTGGTTAAGATTCCATGTAAAGTGTCTAGTCTTATAGATGCTCAGGCTATTGGGCTGCCTTTTTTAAGCAAAAGTCAAACACAATTAGTAACAAGACTAAACAAGTTACCCACACTCATCCTAGGCTCATATAATCATTCATATTCGCCTTAAAATACGCACAAAGTCTAATTTCTGAGAATCTGAGTATCAAAGTAAGATTTTCCATTAAGTCCCAGGAACGACAAAATCCACTTGACACAATCAAATGACACTTAGTGCTTTGGCGTCCCTTACAAAGAGAAAACCAGTCGCTCCCCCTAAGTACGTTTTATATTATAAAGTTGAAGTTAATGCTGTTTGAAGTCTTTGTTTGAAAAAATCAGTACAACAAAATTCCTCTATTAAATGTCTTTCATGAAAATTTTTGTCTTTTAAACTTGTAAGGTTTTATGTTCATTTTCGGATTTCTGGAGTCTAAAATGTAATTATTTAAAGTAATGTTGTGAGGTTTTTATCTTTGCCTTACTTTAGCCAAATATTTTAGCAAATTCAATTTAACGTTAGATTAATCATTGAAATAAATCTTTGGGAAGTCCAAGGTCAGTTACTCTTGTGATCATGTGATAGATTTCTGGCTTGACTTGATGTAGATGGAGGGGGTATAGTAAAGGATTAATTCTCTACTTAAATGTTTCAAATTTATTTTCAAAAATGTTGTTATTATGAAGTGATGTTTCATCACTTAATGAAGTTAATTTGACTGTTATTAATTAAAACGGCACTAACATCTTAAATACAAGAAACACTAAGCACATAGAATAAATTTTATTTTTCAATAAAATATAGAATAGTGTCGAAATAAACAACATCGATTGTGTCTTTCTTTGGATGAATCTATTAAAAGCACTAAAATTGGAGTGTTTAAGTTCCATTTGGATTTCATATTTTATTTTTAGAATAATAGCTATGGATGTTTTAAAATATTTAACTGATACATTTAAAAAAAATAAAATACATACAATTTGCATAATATTATTTTATTTTATCTTATAATGTATAGAATTCAATTTAAATCCACTTAGTAGATAAATCAGGTGGAACAAGGCTTGAAAAGAACCAACCCCGATTGAGTTTTCAGTGGGAGACATCATTTATTTCTATATAGCCTTTGATGGAACATTTAGCCTCACTCCATAAAGCCCTTTGATAGACGCAGACCCTGTACAGCTCACTCTTTCTATAACTCCATTAAGTGTTCAATCTAGTTCAAATCACGTTTTTGACGTGAATTCATTTAATTGAAATTTAATTTGAGAGAATCAAGTAGTTTAGAGTGAACCAGCACCACTTAGTATGAGTCTAGTGTGTGATACTGATCGTAAACAGATCGCGAGCATTTATGGCACCAGTCATAGACAAATAAAATATATTCTATAGGGTGTTTTACGTTTGTACAATACCACTGAGTGACAATGTTCCATACATACAACTAGAGGGAAATTTCCTTCTATCCCCCCCTTTTCCCTTTTTATGTACATAATTCCGATTTTCTCAGAAATAATGTACATAAAAATCGTCGATATTAAAAATTAAAATTTCCTAGAGATTTTCCTATGACATATTACTTTCATACCACAAATAGTTTACACTATTATTATTTTTTATGTGGGTAGAAAAAACACTATCATTAAAAGTAAATATTTTGTTTAATTTTTATGGTTTTATAATAAGTATATTTCTTTGAACTATCAGCAGGGACATTTATTTTTTTGAAAAGCACGTTGTTCAGAATGGTTCTTCTAAACATTTTTCTTTCATTAATTCTCTTACATTCATAAAAATTATTAATGTTAAACATAACATAACAATATAGCATAATATCCTTTGTTGTAATATAATTAAGAAACTGACAATGTATCATCAGTCAATGAAATAACTAAAACAATTCTCACGCTGTTTTCAATGAACCCGGGAAATGCGTGATTCAGATAAAAGTAGCTTCACTGGTTTTCGTAATTTATTATAATAATAACACTCAATAATAATACTTAACACCAGAATACCTAACTAATGTATTTTTTCGTATTTAGGCACTTCATATACGTCGAACTTTCATATTTGCAGACAATTTCCTGTCAAATAGGGAAGCCCACAGAAGCTCATCCACTCCAGTCTGCTCCACTGATACCGGAGGTTTGACCCTCATTAGAGATACCAAAGATAAGCAAACGTAACTGTCAAAGCACAAATTCCTTTCCACATATGCTTGTAAAACATATATTTACGTACATAACATAAATACTACCTCTGCAGAATTTCTTTTAAATCTAAAATAAACTGTATATTTTTTAGTAAGTATTTAAATATGTTTTGGTTTGTTCATTAAATAAAGTTTCAATGTATGAACATTTGTTTGTACATTGGAATGTAAACTATGTCAAATTTAAAACGGTTTAAGAGAAACGTTTTGTAAAATGTTTCACCAAACAATCATACATCATATTTTATCACCACAAATTGCAGCATCTGTTATTCTATTGCACTCCTACCTATCCGCGGATAAAATATTTTCCATCTGCTAATATCTGGAAACAATAATTTCGAGTTCTTAACTCTGACATTACTTCAACGATTCTTTACAAAAATATCTTCATGAAAATAACAAAAAGTGAACTATTTGTTACATAAATAAATTACTTCAAGTTTACTAAAACACTTGACTAATATAACTATACTACATTTTGCACTAATTCCATTTTTATATAATTAAACAATGGAATCATTTACATTTGTATATATAAATACAAAAAAATGTCTTTATTTTAAATTTATTAATAAATCATAAATAAAATACAAAAAAATATAAATTATTTATTTATTTATCTTGAAATTAATATATTTGTAATACTAATTTTTTGCCACTGGTATGACAGTTATGATTTTTTCATATTTTGAATGCAAATCATTTTATACGTCATTAATTTTAAGCTATTTTCGTTTGCTATTAATCAGGTTTTTAATATAATTTTGCTATGCGATAAAACATTTAAAGGTTAAGAATAAAAATATTAAAGTCTTGTTAGATACTTCTTTAAAGTCATGTTAGATAACATTTGGCTCAAATAATATATTTTTAATCAATTTAATTGTTAAATGAAATGTTAATCGGTTCATAATAATCACATTAAACTTCAAAAAAATTGAAAAACACAAACATAAACGCTCTGTTTCGTTGTTTTATACCCATAATGCACCGTGAATTGTGATAGTCAGATTTTGTTTGAGCATAAATTTTATAAAGAGGAAGAGTTTGTAAATGTTGCTTTGTTGCTATAACTTTCTGAATCTAAGTTCTACAACGGTAACTAATGCTGAGAAAATTCTGAAGGGAACCTCCAATTCACAACGTTTGAGTTATTCAAGATGATAAAAACAAATTTGATCCAAATCTTTATGCACTGAAAATGTTATGACAGTTTTGTTCAAATGAAAATTCAGCTGTCCTTTTGAATGATACAAACGGTGTTAGTGACCCACCCACCCACCTACCTAACCCCACAGAATTGGATGGACTAGACCATAATAAAATGTCGAGAATAAATAAAAATTCGAAAGTATTAAAATTTCAGGACTGTTTCAGCCAACAAGCTCAGTTTAGCAGGCACGTCACTTATTTCATTTCGACTGTGACCTTGACATGATTTGGCTTAGGCTTACTAATGATAACGGCTTCATTCTTTGTCTTTGTGTAATGTACTTTTCACCGAGATCAAATGTATCATTATATTTATAATTCTTTGGTTTATTTGATGCTCGTTCCAAACTTCTTGAAAATAAAGTATATATAATCGGTGATTTTAATTTACCTCTTATTAATGACAGAAATTTTAACCTATAAATTGGAGGTGAAATACATAGAGAACTTTAAAACGTTCTATCTTACAGTAAAATGAGGTTGTGTAATATTATCAGGAACAATAACATGCGAACACTTGACTTTATAATGGTTAAATAAATGTTCTAACCATTACGATCGTTTTATAACACAAAAAAACCTAATTGTTGGACTTGTTTTATTGCAAATATTACTACATTAAATCTACTTTTATCAAAGGAATTGTAATTAAAGCTAACAAGTTCATTCAAAAACTAATTTTAGTAGATATTTTAGAAAGTATATAGTTATATAAAATACTGCCTTCAATACCAGCTACCAACTTAAAGGGGGAAAAATGAAAAATGGAAAACCGGATACTGTCTATTTTGTGACCTCCCAGCTATGTCAGCTGCCAACCAACATTATAAAAGGAAATAAAATTATGAGATGGTGTATTAAAGATAATATTGAAATTTAAATCTGGTCTTTTTCAGTATCAAAAGCTCATTTGAAGTGACATTTCTCTGATTACATAACAAACGCCCTTAGCTATTCATCATACAGCAACTTTATTTACAATAAAACATCACGTTGATAATGTTGCCAAACTTTGCTCATAACTTACAGTTATCATTTCTTCGTAATTTTGACTATTTACTTTATGAATTATTAGTAGAATTACTATACTGTTATCCCCAAAGTCCTTTTACTACTACTCTATTTAAATAGATTTAACTAGAAAATAAGTAATATATTCGGCTGAAAATGCTCTGGACAAGAAACGTTTCAACCGAATAGCATTCAAAGGAAGAATCCAGATTCTGAGAAGAGATTGCTTTGACGTAAGGGTCCAAACATCGTTGCTTCACTGCCTAACATAGCGTTTGCCCTCTGTCAAACGTGACTTATCAAAGTATAAGTCAACTGTTGCCCCCCTCCATGAGTACAGTACACAGACTTTATATATCCTCCAGCAGCATTCATCATTTGTGACATTTAAAACATATCTGAAGTCATTTTAGTTTTAATTTCATACGTAATCTTATTTTCAATTAGTTACACTTTTTAGTTATTTCAATTGAAGAAAAATATAAGAAACTAGTAGGAAGAATGTAGTAAAAATATAACAGTATTTCGTAGTTATAAAACTGTTGACTTCAGTTCTTCTGTTAATACTGCTAGATGTATGGACAGACTCTGTTCCACAATTATACTCGGATTTAACACATTGACTGCCATGTGTATCATATATGATACACGACTAGAGTGCCACCGGAGAATGTTTTGGTCTAGGCACGTGTGCCAAAAACTCACACATATAGATGATATTTAGTATTGAAAAAACATTGTTGTGGCGTGGTCTAACAAAAAAATACTATGAATTTCTGTCCTAGCCCTATAATTTGAGGAACAATTTTTTTAAGTACTAAATTTTTGGGCTGTAAATAAACTTGAAGAATGTTTTCTTATGTAAACACTTTAGTACTACAATCTAAAATTATGGAAATACAGTACATAATGTATACTATTACTAAATATGTCAAATAGCAAAAATTAACAAAATATTCACTTTTTCATGTGGTCACATTTCTTACACGTGGAGCAAGTACAACATCTAAAAGGTCTACCTGCACAGGTGTCATAAATAATGAAGATCTACTCTTTGCCATTATTTTTCCCATCAGAGCCCTGTATGTCTTATTTTCTTTAGCCTTGCAGCAGCTTCAGCACCTCCCCTGTTTTTTGGGGCGTTTTATATGTGTGTGCTAAAATGATACACATGGCCTGAGAAGCAAAAAAAGGTAAAAAAGTCATGTCCTGGGCCACGTGTATCATTCTGGACACATCAAGAAAAGGGCAATAAAATTATAATAAACAATATAAACCTCCATATTCAGGTGTGTAATGACATTGTAGACGCGTTTGGAACAATAACCACTCTTGGCCCAAGGTTAGTGTATAGGAGGTTGCCTCGTTCCCGTAAGGTAGTGTAGTCAGCAGCCGGCAAGTGCATGACGTCACGAGCCGACCACAGTCTAGGAGCGCTAGCGCGTGAATCACTATTCTACTCCAGTTCTGACAAAATATTTTGTTGCTTGCTTATTTAGATCGCTTGGCTACCTAGTTCATCGTCATTTATAGGCTAAGATTTGTGTTATAGTTTGAAGCAAATGAAATTTAACCGTGTAAAACTTCTAAACGGCACCATAATTGATTATCAAGGATTTAAAATGCCTAACTTGCAATTGAAATGAAATGAAATGAAATACTTTATTGTCCGTAACATGTTACAATACATGCATAAACATTGTCAAAATTGTTTCTCTAAGTATAATCATAAAATGGATACAAAGTTTGTGTCAAAGCATAAGTCTTACAATTTTATTAATTAGCCTATTTACTAAAGTACACATATATTAAGTTAGTAATTACCTATATATAACAAATACAGTATTATATAAATAAAGATAAAATATATACAAAGGTTGTGCAAAAACACAAGACTTACAATTTTATGAATTAGCCTATTTACTAAAGTACACATATATTAAGTTAGTAATTACCTATATATAACAAATACAGTATTATATAAATAAAGATAAAATGTATACAAAGGCTGTGCAAGAGCACAAAACATACACCTATATTAAGTTATGGATTACCTATTCATAACAAACACAGTTTTCTAAACAAGACAAAATAAATAAAAACGTTGTACAAAAGCACAAAACATACCCATACACATTTACGTCAGTGATTACCTATTCACAACAAATGGTTTTCCTTAACAAAGAAATATATATATATATGATGGTTGTGCAAAAACACAAATCATAACATTTTATGAATTGCCCTATTTAATGATACACAAACATATAAATAACAAACACAGTTTTCTCTAAATGCTGACAAAAGACTTAAATAAAAAATAAATAAATAAGCTAACGAATTCAATCTAAGAAAGAATTTTTTTGTATTTTTTCGTGGTACTGTGATCAGAACTGCTACAGCTTCCTCTCTTTTCACCTCGTTCGTCCTTGTTTAAATATTTCATTCGGATAAACGTTCGCTGTTTTACAAATGATTTCAATACTTCGTGCGGGATACCGCCGACGGCGGTACGGCAGCGAGGTCGGATGATGACGTGATGCGCGACAGGCGTGCGCACTCGTTCGAGGCAACCTCCTATACACTAACCTTGCTCTTGGCCTAGGGCGGTCGAAAAATGTTTTATATGATGGCAGTCAATGTGTTTTAAATCGATTTCAATGTAATTGTGTCCATTTAATCTATCATACTCTTTTTCTATTGTTCTAGGGTATTATGTGGATATTTTAACAAATAAATCTTGAGATTGTGAGATATGAATAAATTCTAGTCAACTTCTTAATATATATATAAAACACAAAAACTATGTATGATATTTCTAAAACGATTGAACAAAGTTTTATGAAATGTTGTGGGAAGTTAGCTTTTGTGTCAGAAACCCACTAAGAATGAATTTCCCAGAATTCCATTTCAAAGGGGTACGACCAGCCCCTTAACGTTTCTTTTACATTGGCTTTAAATTAATAATTTATTTTAAAAAGCTGATACAAAAACATAAACGTGACACAAAACTTGACTAATTTGGTTTTTATTGTGTTATGTTTAAGATAATTTTTTACTAACTTTGACATAACTGCACCGGCAGTAGACTGAGCTTTTATATTCATGTAATGGTTTAAAGAGAACTATAGATGAAGGAGTAATCAAGAGTAGAGAACCATCAATTAGCGAAGCAAGTGCTGACGGCTTGTATTTTATATTTGTTTTAAAATGTTAGGAGTACCAAATGTTATGTATTTTATCAACCGTTTATATTTATGTGTGAGCCAAGAGCTTGACTTTAAAATGGGCTCACATTTTACGCTTCTTTTTGAATATTTAATCAGGGGAGCGTTGAATCACAAGTACTTTCCTTTCTTTTTATTTTAAAGTAATTTCCATTTTCAAATATTCACATGCATCTAACTATACAACAAGCCACGGTATTATCTTAAGGAAATAGTGAGCAGAACTTAGCATCAATTTACTTATGCAGTATTAGGGTCAAGTAAGTTGGGTGTAGCAAGAATTTTATACATATTTTTTAATGTTTGTTTAAAGCTAATAACAAAT